>SJYA01007602.1:0-17706 GCA_006410615.1 Neotragus moschatus | reverse complement strand
CACTTACCCAACCCCATTTCATGTCACTTCCTTCATCACAAATTGGCCGCTAGGCCATTTCATTTCCCCAGATAAGCACATTTCCTTCTCCCCTTTGGGTATTATATCTGCTCCTTCCTTAGAGTGGAAGCCTCTTCCTTTAGCTTTCACGTGGCTGCCTCATTCTCTTCCTGCAGGTGTCAGCTTGACAGCTCCAGGGTTGGTGCCTCGGGGAGTTCTTCTGTCGATTTTATCTAAAGTAGATCAGCTCCCACCTGTCTTCTTGATTCCAGCAACCAATGTGTGAGCTTCCTAGGACCTAGCGTAACATAGGATGATTTCTTCTCTGACCCTCCACTGGACCAAAAGCTCCATGGGACTGGGACCATTTCTGTGTTTTTCCCTGTGCAGCACCCAGAATTTTGCACATTACTCTGTTATTATTCACTAGCTAGAACTGCCACAGCAAAGTACCACAGACTGGGTGCCTTAAACAGCATTCATTTCCTTACAGTTCTGCAGGGTAGAGGTCTGGGATCGAGGCGTCATCAGGGTTGGTTTCTTCTGACGCCCTGCTCCTTGGCTTGCAGGCTTGCAGATGACTGTCTCCTCTTATGTCTTCACTGAGTCTTCCCTCTGTGCATATCTGTGTCCTCTTCTTGCAAGGACACCAGTGAAAGTAAGGCATACCCTAATGACCTAATTTTAACTTAATTACCTCTTAAGATCTAATCTGCAAATAGAGTCACATCCTGAGTTTTAGGGCATAGGACTGAAACACATGACTTGTGGGGACATAATTCAGCCTGTTTAAAACCCTGACAAATAGGAGACACTGAATAAGTATATACAGAATGAATGAATTATTTCACAATTTTCGTGGCATTCAAGGACTGTAAAGTAGAAGGACGCTTGATGCCTGTCTGAGGGTCGTGTTGTAGAGATGCCAGTTTAAGAGCTTGGACTGGCCAAGGGCATCTGTGTTTCCATAGGCTCCATAGGTCCTTCTAATGCATAGTCAGTCTTAAGTATCACTAATCCATTCCAGTCCCCCTAATTCTGAAGAAAGGAAGGCCTTGAAAGTTTAAGCACTTCCCCAAGATCATATAAGATCATACTCTGCTGACAAAGGCCGACATAGTCAAGGCTATGCTTTTCCCAGTGGTCACGTACAGTTGTGAGAGCTGGACCATAAAGAAGGCAGAGCGCCAAAGACTTGATGCCTTTGAATTGTAGTGCTGAAGAAGGCTCCTGAGAGACCCTTGGAAAAGCAAGGAGATAAAACCAGTCAATCTTAAGGGAAAGTGAAAGTGAAAATGAAGCTGCTCAGTCGTGTCCGACTCTTTGCGACCCCATGGACTGTAGCCTATGAGGCTGCTCCGTCCATGGGATTTTCCAGGCAAGGGTGCTGGAGTGGATTGCCATTTCCTTCTCCAGGGGATCTTCCCGACCCAGGAATCGAAGCCAGGTCTCCCGCATTGCAGGCAGACGCTTTACCTTCTGAGCCACCAGGGAAGCCCCCAATCTTAAGGGAAATCAACCCTAAATACTCATTGGAAGGACTAATGCTGAAGCTGCAACTCCTGTATTTTGGTCATCTGATGTGAACAACTGATTCATTGCAAAAGTCCCTGATGCTGAGAAAGATTGAGGGCATGAAGGAGAAGAGAATGTCAGAGGATGAGATGGCTGGATGGCATCACCAATGCAATGGACAGGAACTTGGGCAAACTTCCGGAAATGGTGAGGGACTGGGAGGCCTGGCGTGCTGCTGCTGTCCATGGGGTCACAGAGTCGGACATGACTAGGTGACTGAACAACCATAAGATTAATATATAAATGGAGATGCCTGGCCTCCTGTGTGCTTTGTAATACATTGCACACCTTCCTGTCTAATGAAAATCATGCACTCGTTAGACTTTAAGTTATGTATGAAAATGAAGTCACTATTCAAGGAGTATGCCACTGTTCCTTCATTTGCCTAAGTGTTTTGCAAAGCAGGTACACTTGTTCAAGGAGGAGTGAGTGTTAGCAAACCTCCTCCCATTGTGGCAAATCTATTTTATATATAGAACTCAGTGAAGGCTTATAGAATAGTGCACAGCCACCTTTGTTCTCCCCCTGGATTGGGCAGAGTGGGGAAGCCCTTGCTTTTGAGAGTATGTGGCAATAGCCTCACTGCCTTCAAAGCTGATGCTTCCCTGCTTACTATCCCAAATGCTTACCCCTCCCTATTTCTGTGCTGCTGCTGCTGCTGCTGCTAAGTTGCTTCAGTCATGTCCGACTCTGTGCGACCGCATAGACGGCAGCCCACCAGGCTCCGCCATCCCTGGGATTTTTCAGGCAAGAACACTGGAGTGGGTTGCCATTTCCTTTTCCAATGCGTGAAAGTGAAAAGTGAAAGTAAAGTCGCTCAGTCGTGTCCGACTCTTAGCAATCCCATGGACTGAAGCCTACCAGCCTCCTCTGCCCATGGGATTTTCCAGGCAAGAGTACTGGAGTGCGGTGCCACTGCCTTCTCCGCCCTATTTCTGTAAATCTCTGTTATTCCACCACTGATGAAAGAAAGGGGAAAACAAAACAAGATGGTAGCATGATGATAACACTTATATGCCACCAGGTCGATCCCCTGCCTGGAGGAAGGTATGAATGTTGTCTTCTGAACTGGGGGTCTACAGTGTATACCTCTTTGCCTAGGCTTCTCTGTTGAGGCTCCTGTGAGGTTCAATGAAACAAGAATAAGAACTAGCTTAAGCGAGAATACCACGGGTACCCTTTGCCCTGGACTTCAGGGCCTGCTGACTGCTGCATGGGGAGAGGCCTGTTGCTGATGTGGGCCAGGGCCTCTGTATCAGTGCANTCCTCTGTTGAGGCTCCTGTGAGGTTCAATGAAACAAGAATAAGAACTAGCTTAAGCGAGAATACCACGGGTACCCTTTGCCCTGGACTTCAGGGCTTGCTGACTGCTGCTTGGGGAGAGGCCTGTTGCTGATGGGGGCCAGGGCCTCTGTATCAGTGTTAGCAGAGGTGCAGGACTCCCAGTGATGCTCCTCTCGCCTTAAGAAAGCCTTCCCTCATTTTGTTTCTGGCTGGGCATGTGTAGATATCAGAGTCAGAATGTCATGGAAGTGTTCTTTCCTTCTCGGAACAGCACTGCTGTGTGGATGAGGGGGTAGCTGATGGTGGGGTCTCACACAATTTTTTGTTGTTGCCGTTTTTCCTTATTCTTTAGCACGCTGTGTGGTGGACTGAGTGCTTCCTTTTTAATCCTGAGGTCCCAGCCCTAATTTTGTTGTTGTTCAGTCTCTTAGTCGTGTCCAACTCTTTGTGACCTGATGGACTGCAACTAGGCTCCCTGTCCTTCACTGTCTCCTGGAGTTTGCTCACATTCATGTCCACTGAGTTGGTGATGCTATCTAACCGTCTCATCTGACGCAAATCAGTAACTGATATTGATTGCACTAAAGACTAGGGTCTTTGAGACTTTGGTTATTGATCAGACTCAAACACTGGGTTTACCTGTGCCTGCGGTGGAGAAACAAGATATGTTTAGAACTCGTAATCCTTGACCAGGTGCCTCTATCCACCACTGCAGATTTCAGGGACTCTGCAGAGTAGGACACTCATAAGGCAAATGCCCACACTTTAGTACTAGCGCTAGGAGAGCTGTAAAATAGATATGGTGTGCAGGCTTGTTCTAGGTTTTATATATCATCATTTTGGTCCATCCAAGAACGCTGATGCATAATCAATAATCTCTAAGGACATTTTTAAGTTAAACATTTCTTCAGTCCTTTAAAAATTATCTATCATCATTTTACAATCTCTTTCCTATAACATAATTTTGATCTCCATTTTTTTTTTTTCATCATTTCTGGTGCATAATCTATTTGCTGGAAACTTGAGTTATAACAGATGGCATGAAATAGAATGTTATCTCTGCAATTTAAAATCCATTTTCTTTTATTCCAGAAGTTTATTTTTGAGGTATTTGCCTTGCAATCTCTGACTATGTAAATGTGTTTGTGACTTGGGAAAGAAATGTGCCACTGACTGGCATAATTGAATTGTAGAATAAATTTCCTTCTCCCTTTTCATCTTTATTAGGCTGTGTCTAGACTGTGAGCTGTAACTGCTTACTTTGTGTTGCAGAGATCTGAGTGGGGCTAGGAGGGATCTGTGATAAGACCCAGACCCAGAATGTCTTGAGCATGCTGGTCCATTAAAAACGGTTTAGGTCCTGATAACCCCTGACCTTCCTAACAAAATTTGATCACCTGTTTCTTACTGCTCAGTGCGCTTTTCAGAATCTTAAACTTTGGCCTCCATCTCCAAGTTAAAACTCTTTTACCTTCCTTTGAAATGTTTGGCCTCTTTTGTTCTTCAGATTTGATTTTGGCCTTGCTTAAAATGCCAGTCCTTACTTTAGGGCCACCTTGGAAATGAACCGAGATCATTCTGTCATTTTTGAGATTGCACCCAAGTANAACTCTTTTACCTTCCTTTGAAATGTTTGGCCTCTTTTGTTCTTCAGATTTGATTTTGGCCTTGCTTAAAATGCCAGTCCTTACTTTAGGGCCACCTTGGAAATGAACCGAGATCATTCTGTCATTTTTGAGATTGCACCCAAGTACTGCATTTTGGACTCTTTTGTTGGCTATGAGGGCTACTCCATTTCTTCCAAGGGATTCTTGCCCACAGTAGTAACTAAAATGGTCATCTGAGTTAAACTCACCCCTTGCTGTCCTTTTTAGTTCACTGATTCCTAAGATGTCAATGTTCAATCTTGCCATCTCCTGTTGACCACATCCAATTTACCTTGATTTGAGGACCTAACATGCCAAGTTCCTAAGCAATATTGCTNCACAGTAGTAACTAAAATGGTCATCTGAGTTAAACTCACCCCTTGCTGTCCTTTTTAGTTCACTGATTCCTAAGATGTCAATGTTCAATCTTGCCATCTCCTGTTGACCACATCCAATTTACCTTGATTTGAGGACCTAACATGCCAAGTTCCTAAGCAATATTGCTCTTTACAGCATCAGACTTTACTTCCATCACCAAAAACAGCCACAGCCCCAACTGTCATTTCCATTTTGGCCAGCCACTTCATTCTTTCTGGAGCTATTAGTACTGCCCTCTGCTCTTCCCCAGTAGTATATTGGACACTTTCTGAGCTAGGGAGGGCAGGGCTCACCTTTTGGTGTCATATCTTTTTGCCTTTTCATACTATCCATGGGGTTCTCTGGGCAAGAACACTGGAGTGGGCTGCCATTTCCTCCTCCAGGGTACCATGTTTTGTCAGAACTCTTCACTGTGACCTGCTTCTCTCGGGTAGCCCTCATGGCATGGCTCTGTACAGCTTCACTGAGTTACACAAGCCCCTTCGCCACAACAAGGCTGTGGTTCATGAGGTCAGTAAAATTTTCTGTGGGTTTGACTAACTTCTAACACTGGGATTTGAGTCAACAAAATTACTTCACAACTGCCATGCAAAAGGCATAGAGGAAATATGCTGAAAAGAAATAAGACAGAGGAAGAGAAACATTCTTGTTTGAGAGCCCAGAGACGTTGCCAAGGAGAAAAAGGACTTTGGATCTCTGGCAACTAGTACAGTTGACTGGATGTTAGGGGAACTGTGTGGACTGAAGCCACCAAGATAGGTAGAATTATCAACTTCAGCTTTAGAATTCTGTTTTGAGATTTAAATTTTGTTTATAGCTCAGGTTGCTACTTGCAACCTTTATCAAAGGATAAAAAGCCATCAATTAGTATAATATTATGGAAGGCACACTCATGGGATAAAATTATCTGGGGAGAATGGTTGCATAAACACATGTGAAAGCATGAATTACATATTATACCTCAAGACCAGATCTGTGTTCTTCACTTCTTATGGGTGGGATTTTTTTTTATATAGTTTATTGTAGCTTCAGAAGGTTAGGGAGAGATGAGCTTTTTTTTTTTTTTTTCTCTTCTGATTGGGGTGATTATTATTGCCTATAAAATTATTGCCTATTATGTCTTTTGACTAGGATACTTTGTTTGCTTAAAACAGGTCTTTGGAACATAAGCTGAGCTGGTTCTTGAAACAATATAACCAGCATTTAGATCCTCATGCTGAGGCTTCAGATAAAATTTGAGGCAGAGCAGGAAAGAAAGGCATAGTGGTCTATGGACAGGAAATCCAACTTCTCTCCAGTCTCCCAACTGATGCTGTTAGGTGATTTTCTAACTTACTCTGTGGAATTCAAGAGTTCTTCTCTTCAGAGCATCCTTGAAAAAACAAACAAACAAAANAGCAGGAAAGAAAGGCATAGTGGTCTATGGACAGGAAATCCAACTTCTCTCCAGTCTCCCAACTGATGCTGTTAGGTGATTTTCTAACTTACTCTGTGGAATTCAAGAGTTCTTCTCTTCAGAGCATCCTTGAAAAAACAAACAAACAAAAAGAACTTGCATGCCAGTCTGCTCTATTTCTTTTCTTGGAAATGCTCAGAAAGCTGTACAGCTTTCTAATATATTTTTATACCATCTATAGTGGGTTGAATAGTGTCCCCCACAAATTCATATCTACCTACTGCTGCTACTGCTAAGTCTCTTTAGTCGTGTTCGACTCTGTGTGACCCCATAGACGGCAGCCCACCAGGCTCCTCTGTCCCTGGGATTCTCCAGGCAAGAANATAAAAATTAATTAAAAAAAAAAAATTTGAGGCAGAGCAGGAAAGGAAGGCATAGTGGTCTATGGATAGGAAATCCAACTTCTCTCCAGTCTCCCAGCTGATTCTGTCAGGTGATTTTCTAACTTACTCTGTGGAACTCAAGAGTTCTTCTCTTCAGAGCATCCTTGAAAAAACAAACAAACGAAAAGAACTTGCATGCCAGTCTGCTTTATTTCTTTTCTTGAAAATGCTCAGAAAGCTGTACAGCTTTCTAATATTTTGTTATACCATCTGTAGTGGATTGAATAGTGTCCCCCACAAATTCATATCTACCTACTGCTGCTACTGCTAAGTCTCTTTAGTCGTGTTTGACTCTGTGTGACCCCATAGACGGCAGCCCACCAGGCTCCTCTGTCCCTGGGATTCTCCAGGCAAGAACACTGGAGTGGGTTGCCATTTCCTTCTCCAATGNTTGAATAGTGTCCCCCACAAATTCATATCTACCTACTGCTGCTACTGCTAAGTCTCTTTAGTCGTGTTTGACTCTGTGTGACCCCATAGACGGCAGCCCACCAGGCTCCTCTGTCCCTGGGATTCTCCAGGCAAGAACACTGGAGTGGGTTGCCATTTCCTTCTCCAATGCATGAAGGTGAAAAGAGAAAGTGAAGTCGCTCAGACATGTCTGACTCTTACTGACCCCATGGACTGCAGCCTACCAGGCTCCTCTGTCCATAGGATTTTCCAGGCAACAGTACTGGAGTGGGGTGCCATTGCATATCCACCTGGGACCTCAGAATGTGACTTGATTTGGAATTAAAGTCTTTGCAGATGTAATTAGGTAAGATAGTCATAGTGAATTAGAGTGGGCCCCAAATCCAATGACCAGTGTTGTAAGAGGTGACTTTGTATACATGGACACACAGGGGAGAAGGCCATGTGCAGCAGAGCCTGGAGTGACGCAGTGACAGGTGCAGGAATGCCAAGGTTGCTGGCATCCACCAGGAGCTAGGAGAGGGGCATGGAGCAGAGTCTTCCTAAGAGTTTCTGGAAGGAAGCAATCCTGCTGACACCTTAATTTCAGACTTCTGGACTCTAGAACTGTGAAAGAAGAAATTTTCACGGAAACTAACACCCACTATCCTTCAACCACTTCTAGGCAATAGCTGCTTTGTGTCCTACCCTGTACTGAAAAAGATACAAAGAATGCAACAGTTGTAAAAGATGCCCCCTTTTTTGTGTCTTTGCTTTTTGTGTCTGTCTTTGGCTGATAATTAACCTTTTTAAATCAGATCACCTGTGGTTGGAATAGGCAACTATGACTCTGCAAAAGATACTGTGGTCACATCTGGCTTCACAGAAGATAGTTAAGTATGGACATATGTGTCAGGAATCTGCTTTAGTTGCAGATAACCGTAGAATCACTAAGAATCACACCCAAATGAGATTTAGCTGTCATTAGGCTTCTATGCTTTTGACCTGTGGTGTTGGAGAAGACTCTTGAGAGTCCCTTGGACTGCAAGGAGATCCGACTAGTCCATTCTGAAGGAGATCAACCCTGGGATTTCTTCGGAAGGAATGATGCTAAAGCTGAAACTCCAGTGCTTTGGCCACCTCATGCGAAGAGTTGACTCTTTGGAAAAGACTCTGATGCTGGGAGGGATAGGGGGCAGGAGGAGAAGGAGATGACAGAGGATGAGATGGCTGGATGGCATCACTGACTCGATGGATGTGAGTCTGAGTGAAGTCCGAGAGTTGGTGATGGACAGGGTGTCGCAAAGAGTCGGACACGACTGCGCAACTGAACTGAACTGAACTGAGGCTTCTCTCCACCTCTCAGCTTGCAGACTCTTGTTGTTGGCCTCTCCTCCTGCAGATGGCTTCTGCATGAAAGCTGCTTTCCAGGGAGCCCCAGGGAACACGGATGCAGGCAAACCCAGTTTATTTTGTTTTCACCGGCACAAGGTACAGCAGCAGTTCTTAACTGGGGTTAATCTTGCACTTCCCAAGGGATTTTTGGCAATCTCCGAAAAGGATTTTTCTGCTGTCACAGCTGGGGCTGCTTACTGGAATCTATTAGGAATGCTAATAAATATCTTCCATGTGACTCAGTGGTAAAGAATCCACCTGCCAATGCAGGAGACGGAGGTTCGATCTCTGGGTTGGGAAGATCCCTGGAAAAGGAAATGGCAACCCACGCAGATATCCTTGCCTGTGAAATCTCATGGACAGAGAAGCCTGGCGGGCTACAGCCTGTGGGGTCACCAAGAGTCAGACACGCCTGAGCACTCAATGTACAATATACATCATAGAAGGCATAGGGCAGATAATCATCTTGACTAAAATGTGAATAGGGCTGATGTTGGAAAAATCTGCCTTAGAGCATTTTTTTTTTTTTTGAAAGTATTGGTGGAGAAGTTTCTGGGGGATTCTGATTGGCCCAGTTTGGGTCATGTACCAACTAGGGCTTCCCTAGTGGCTCAGACAGTAAACAGTCCACCTGCAATGAGGGAGATCTGGGTTCAATCCCTGGGTTGGGAAGATCCCATAGAGGAGGACATGACAACCCATTCCAGTTTTCTTGCCTGGGGAAACCCCATGGACAGAGGAGCTTGGCAGGCTACAGTCCATGGGGCCACAAAGAGTCGGACATGACTGAGGGACTAAGCACAGCACACACCCAACCTTGAACCAATCAAATTGGCCATATTAGCAACTGCTAGGGCCTCATGGTTAACCCCATCTATCTGCGCTTCCCTGGTGGCTCAGATCGTAGAGCATCTGTCTGCAATGCAGGAGACCTGGGTTCAATCCCTGGGTTGGGAAGATCCCCTGGAGAAGGAAATGACAGCCCACTCCAGTATTCTTGCCTGGAAAATCCCATGGACGGCGGAGCCTAGTAGGATACTGTCCATGGGGTTGCAAAGAGTCGGACACGACTGAGTGACTTCACTTCACTTCACTTATACCGCATAAAATAGGGGCAGTCCCCAAAGGGTAGAATGCTTGGGGGGAAATGCATGCTCCTTAAGGGGAAAGTAGAAGTGCTCTGACTTGACTGAAGTATTACTGAAAAGAAACAAGGCGATCTTGATCATGGCGCATCTCCAAAGGAGCGTACCAGGGCTTGATGATTCCTTCAGCAAATGCTCACAGAAATTCTGGTCTGTGCCCGGCTTTGTGCCAGGTGCAGGGTGCAGCCAAGGTGGTGAACTTTACTGTCAGGTTGCTACACTGTGGTGATACTTACAAGGCTAATGGAGGAGATAGATATGAGCAAACACCCATGTAAGACTGAGATAAGTGCTAAGAAGGAAAATGGCCTTTGGAGAGAGCCTAATAGGAATGCCTTATCTTGGGTAGGTGGGACACTTGTCATCTGCCATATGTGAGAGCAAAAGTGAAAAGTGAGTGTTAGTTGTTTAGTCGTGTCTGACTCTTTGTGACCCCAGGGACTGTAGCCTGCCAGGCTCCTCTGCCCATGGACTTCTCCAGGCAAGAACACTGGAGCCGGTTGCCCTGCCTTCCTCCAGGGGATCGTCCCAACCCAGGGATCGAATTCAGGCCTCCTGCATTACAGGCAGATTCTTTACTGTATGAGCCACCAAAAGCAGACGTAAATATGGGTTTGTGCAGAAATGTCGCTGGTGTAGACCAAGGTTGGCCCTAACTGAGACAGATCTTTAAACTATCATAAATTTGGAAAAGCAGGTGGATGGTTAATTTTCTTTTCTTTATTCTGATTCTGAGTAACCAGGTAAGAAAACAGATGAAGCAAAATATCTGAATTGTTCTAACGTTATAGAGGTTTGGAGGAAGACAGAATATTAAACATGCCTTGAAGAAGCCAGACCCTAGAACCACCACCATGGACCTCTGATGAGTTCTCTGAGCCCTAGCCCTGTCCCTACATGGACAGCCTAGTCTCTGCTTCTCACCTACTGGCAGGCACATTCCTGGGAAGGGGGGATTTAACTGGGTGATGCTCTTGGCCTTGACCAGAGAAGGCCAGTGTCAGCTGGGAATGAGTTGGAAAGGGAGTATGACTTTCCTTCCATAACAACTTTACGGAGCTTTTTGGAATACGTCATACAATTCACCCATGTAAAGCATACAGTTCAATAGTGTTTAGTGTACTCACAGATTATATGTGAATTGATTTGAGAGAATTTTCATCACCTCCAGAAGACTACCCATTTACATTCACTTTCCATTCTCCTTTCCCTCCAGCAGTAGGCAGCCTCTAATCTACTTTCCGTCTCTATGGATTTGCCTGTTCCAGACTTTTCATACAGATGGAATCATACACCATGTGGTCTTTTTTTTTGGCTCCTTTCACTTAGCATAATGTTTTCAAACTTCATTCATGTTGTAGCAAGTAACAGTACTTCATTCCTTTTTATAGTGGAACAATACTCCATTGAGTGGATGTTCCACTCCTGTTTGCTCATTTATCAGTGGATAGATGTTTGGATTCTTTCCAGCAATAATTTGTATTAATTATTTTTGGATGACAGATGAGCAAAGGAAATGATGAGTTCCAATCTGCTCCTTGGTTTGGATACCTGTGAGCCCATTCTGGCTATGGAGTTATGAAGAAAACTCTTACATACCTGGTGACCCAGGGCCTGTTAGTGTATTCCAGTCCCAGCAATTTCCCGTTCTCTCCATCCATGGACATCTGGGTTTGGTTATGCCAGTCCCTCAGCCTTTGCCACAATTCTATCCATTCCTGTTTTTTCTGTTCCTCTAACTTGGTGGATTTATCATCGCCAGTGGTTTTGGTTCCACCAGTCTCTGCCAGTCCTTCTTCAAGTGCTATTTAACCTCTCCAGCAGTTCAGTATAATCTTGAATAATAACCTCCTACGAAGTTGCCTCATTTTGTACTTGAATCCCCCTTTAACATTCACAACGTCATTCAGTGGTTGTGGTTCTGATAGGCATTATGCCTTTTGATTGTAGGAAGGTGGATATCACTGTCCTCACTTGGCAGAGATACTGAGACTCAGAAGCCAGCGGCAGTATCATTGGCTCCAGAATCGGGTTTGCTGACCACCTCTCTGTTCCTCCCTCCTAAGGGTGCATGCTGATGTCCACAGTGCACTGTTAACCACAGCAAGACGTGGCTGAATTGGTCTGCAAACGACAGCCCATCCTCGTGTGTCAGAGTCCTGAATGATTTCCCTGCTACCTTCAGTTCAGTTCAGTTCAGTCACTCAGTCNATGACAGATGAGCAAAGGAAATGATGAGTTCCAATCTGCTCCTTGGTTTGGATACCTGTGAGCCCATTCTGGCTATGGAGTTATGAAGAAAACTCTTACATACCTGGTGACCCAGGGCCTGTTAGTGTATTCCAGTCCCAGCAATTTCCCGTTCTCTCCATCCATGGACATCTGGGTTTGGTTATGCCAGTCCCTCAGCCTTTGCCACAATTCTATCCATTCCTGTTTTTTCTGTTCCTCTAACTTGGTGGATTTATCATCGCCAGTGGTTTTGGTTCCACCAGTCTCTGCCAGTCCTTCTTCAAGTGCTATTTAACCTCTCCAGCAGTTCAGTATAATCTTGAATAATAACCTCCTACGAAGTTGCCTCATTTTGTACTTGAATCCCCCTTTAACATTCACAACGTCATTCAGTGGTTGTGGTTCTGATAGGCATTATGCCTTTTGATTGTAGGAAGGTGGATATCACTGTCCTCACTTGGCAGAGATACTGAGACTCAGAAGCCAGCGGCAGTATCATTGGCTCCAGAATCGGGTTTGCTGACCACCTCTCTGTTCCTCCCTCCTAAGGGTGCATGCTGATGTCCACAGTGCACTGTTAACCACAGCAAGACGTGGCTGAATTGGTCTGCAAACGACAGCCCATCCTCGTGTGTCAGAGTCCTGAATGATTTCCCTGCTACCTTCAGTTCAGTTCAGTTCAGTCACTCAGTCGTGTCTGACTCTCTGCAGCCTCATGGACTGCAGCACACCAGGCCTCCCTGTCCGTCACCAACTCCCGGAGTTTACTCAAATCCATGTCCATTGAGTCAGTGATGCCATCCAGCCATCTCATCCTCTGTCATTCCCTTCTCCTCCCACCTTCAATCTTTCCCAGCATCAGGGTCTTTTCCAATGAGTCGGTTCTTCACACCAGGTGGCCAAAGTATTGGTTTTCAGCTTCAACATCAGTCCTTCCGATGAATATTCAGGACTGATCTCATTTAAGATGGACTGGTTGGATCTTCTTGCAGTCTAAGGGACTCTCAAGAGTCTTTTCCAACACCACAGTTCAAAAGCATCAATTCTTTTGTGCTCAGCTTTCTTTATAGTCCCAACTCTCACATCCATTCATGACTACTGGAAAAACCATAGTCTTAACTAGACAGACTTTTGTTGGCAAAGTAGTGTCTCTGCTTTTTAATATGCTGTCTAGGTTGATCATAACTTACCATCCAAGGAGTAAGCGTCTTTTAATTTCATGGCTGCAGTCACCATCTGCAGCAATTTTGGAGCCCCCCCCCAAATAAAATCTGCCACTGTTTCCCCATCTATTTGCCATGAAGTGATGGGACCAGATGCTATGATCTTAGTTTTCTGAATGTTGAGCTTTAAGCCACCTTATTCACTCTCCTCTTTCACTTTCATCAAGAGGCTTGCTACCTTGGTAAGACGCTAAGAACTACCCTTCTTATCTGGAGGTGGCAGAGGCATCTGTGATTTTGCTTGCCTTTTCTCTGGTACCGCAGATGCTGCTCTAATGTCACTTAGTTTAAACGGGGGAGGTGAATGGATCTGCACTGTCTCAGTGACTGGCTAATTGCAGTTGCTGAGTGCATGCTCTCATTTCTGTTGACGCACTGTGGGAGTGTGAGGACTAGAAAATGGTATGTCTGTGGGAGAGAGGCAAGGAGACAACAAGTGGGCTAAAGGTAGAGGAGGCGGCTTTGTTCTTAGAGGCCGTTGTTTTTTTAATATCCCTGTTGAGTGGTAAAATTGTTTCTGCTTTCAGTTTCTTTCCGTAAAGTCCCTTTTGGGACTCTAGGAGAACATAGGTAGCAATAAAGACATGTGTTGACCTTTAGTTTTAGCCTATTTTTCTCTCGAAGCCCAAGCTACTGCTAAGTTTGTTCTAGAATTTTTTTCTCAATGCTGTCTTGTGAATAGTTGCACATTGTTCTTATAAGAGAAAGCTAAAGTTGGTAATGACCAATACTACCATCTTGATGATGTCACTCTCCTAAATCCAGAAGCTAATTAATCTCTTTCATTTATCCTTCTCAACTTCCCAAAATAACAGGTGGTAAAATTATACTCATTTCCCCCCATTCCCATCACAAAAGACATAAAATTACAAAGATTCATACCACCACCACCCTCCCAGGGGATCTCCAGAGCTATAGGATTATGCCTTGCTGTCTGCTGCTGCAGCCCCGATGTTGACTATTGCAGAGCACTCCAGAAATATCTGTGGAATGAGGGAACCAATGTACCTACTGCTGCTAAGTCTTTTCAGTTGTGTCCGACTCTGTGTGGCCCCATAGACGGCAGCCCAGCAGGCTCCCCCGTCTCTGGGATTCTCCAGGCAAAAACACTGGAGTGGGTTGCCACTTCCTTCTCCAATGAACGTACTAGGCTCAACAAATATTCGATTGATTCCATCTTATTTCATGCTTAAAGTAGCTTCATCTTCTTTTTGAATAGAAAAAAGAACACATCCTTGGCTACAAAAAATGTCAAAAACCATGATACAGTCGGAGCAAGTAGAAACAGTGTGTGGGATATGATCAACCAGGACCTTGTTTTTGTTTGCATTACCTTACAGCACTTTAGACTTTATTCAGCGGAGGGCCCTGGATAAAAACTCTGCAAGGCCCCATTCCTTTTCTTCTCAGCCTTAAGTAAATGGTGAGCTCATTAGAAGAGAGGAAACCAACAGAAACAGAGGAATTTTAAAAGTTTTCCACAGAAAATATTTGCAGAATTATTTCAGAATAAAGCCAAAGTAATGTACTTTAGCTTAATAGGTTTGGGACTATTTGCTGAGATTACATTGCCCAAGAGGAAGATCAAGCCAGGTGGGCTGGAGCAACTCTCAGTTGGCCAAATTCTCTTTTTCCCGTATGGTGGAAGAGTACATTTGATTTGGGATACAGTGGAAGCCATAAAGGCGAAAATCCAAGAATGGTCCTGATCCATTTTAGGTCAGTCCAAACCAGGCTCCGGTTCATTCCTGGCAAACACAAACCAGATTTTCTATGAGGCATAATTGGCCAGTGGGAGAGAGATATGTTAGGTGCTTGGGCCCAACCTAGTAATTTAGGGTTTCCCAAATGATAGTATCTTAAGGAGTGGAGTGAAAGTATTGGAACTCCCCAATATCTAGTCTAGTGAGTTATTTATGAATCAGGAGTCTCCAGAAATTTAACATACTTGCAGTCAGGTAGGTAACAGTGTCATGATTCTGGATAATCCATTGTATTTGGAGGAAAAGATCTAACCTACACTGGGTGGTATAAATTAGAGCAAGATACATCTCAGGGTCCCAGAAAATAAGCTTGTAAAGGGCTTAAGTCTAAGTACTGGAAAATAGGGAGATAGTTAGAAAGTCTTGGGAAAATTGGGGGTTAAGCAGACATGGGAGTAGTTTTGGGGTTGGAGGAGGGGCTGTCGTTCTGAAAGCTTTTGAATTCACTACATGTACAGTGTATGTCTTCTCTGGTGGCTCAAACAGTAAAGTGTCTGCCTACAATGTGGGAGACCTGTGTTCGATCCCTGGGTTGGGAAGATCTCCTGGAGAAGGAAATGGCAACCCACTCCAGTATTCTTGCCTGGAAAATCCCATGGATGAAGGAACCTGGTAGGCTACAGTCCATGGGGTTGCAAAGAGTTGGACACAACTGAGTGACATTTATTTTACTTTACTTACAGTGTATGTAGTTGTATATAGGATGGCAAGACTGATTCCAGCCCCATCATCTGATGGGACATGATCCCATTGAACTTCCCGGGACTTCCTAGGTTCCAGGATTGTAGGTTTGGAGAAGGCAATGGCACCCCACTCCAGTCCTCTTGCCTGGAAAATCCCATGGACGGAGGAGCCTGGTAGGCTGTAGTCCATGGGGTCGCTAAGAGTCGGACATGACTGAGCGACTTCCCTTTCACTTTTCACTTTTATGCCTTGAAGAAGGAAATGGCAACCCACTCCAGTTTTCTTGCGTGGAGAATCCCAGGGATGGGGGAGCCTGGTGGGCTTCCATGTATGGCTCGCAAAGAGTCGGACACAACTGAAGCGACTTAGCAGCAGTAGCAGCAGGATTGTAGGTTGAATGTGTCAAAAGTAGTTGAAGGACACCAAGACTGGTGAACCATTCTCACCCTGTGTTTCAGGAACAGAGCTCTCAGAACCATTGTTAACCCAAACATTTCCCAAAAGAGAGAGAGAGAGAGATTCTGGATTCTTCTGAAAAAGCTAGGGAATTAGAACAGGACTTGCAGGGTATCTACCACTAAAATATGCAACACAGTAGAAATCTTCATACTGTTGTGATAAGGCACTGTTCAATAAATGAACAGGTGACATTTTAAGTGGCTTATGCAAGGCCACAGAGCCAGTTATTTGTATAGCTGGGATTGTACAGTGTCACACTACTCAAGGAACAGTAACCTTCTATCAGTTGCCCTTAACATCACTCCAATACTTTGGTAAATACAGTAAACCAAACAAATTTCTTCTCCATGTCCCTGGAATAAATAAAAGCTGGAGTTTAGACTCTTTTTTTTATTTCGTGCTGTGTAGCTTATAGGCAAGCAAACAGAATGATAGTGGCATATTGTCATTTCAATGACAAATAATTTTCTGTAACTTTTAAATTAAGCAAATGTTATATATTGGTGAAAGATGGAGGCTCTAAGGAAAAAAAGGTGAGTTGGAGAAGTAAGACGAAGACCTTGATCATCACAGAGATGTTTGGTGTGCAACAGCTCTTGGTACCATTTTGTGTGTGAGGAGCTATAAGCCCCTCCACTCATGAAAAGAACCAGACTTTAGAATCTCATTCAGTATCCTGACTGTCAAGGTAGTATTCTCTCTCATTAGGTAAAGAACATGGAGAAGGCAATGGCACCCCACTGCAGTATTCTTGCCTGGAAAATCCCGTGGACAGAGGAGCCTGGTAGGCTGCAGTCCATGGGGTCGCTAGAGTCGGACACGACTGAGCGACTTCACTTTCCCTTTTCACTTTCCTGCATTAGAGAAGGAAATGGCAACCCCCTCCAGTGTTCTTGCCTGGAGAATCCCAGGGACAGGGGAGCCTGGTGGGCTGCCATCTCTGGGGTCGCACAGAGTCGGACATGACTGAAGCGACTTTGCAGCAGCAGGTAAAGAGCACACTCAGCTTTGTCTCATCAGTGGCTTGTTTTGGTGATACGTTGGGGAGCCAGTATTGAGTAGTGGCCCTTGTGCCCTGTATTCTCTGGGTCTTTCTGCTTCAGCTTCCTTTACTCCATTCCAAATTCTGTATTGTAAACTCCAAATTCCAGAAGTCTAAGAATTTGTTGTCTGCTTAACTTCTGTCATCCTTGTTGGACAAAACTGAACCGTCGGGCCTCTTGCGGGATGATTGTCCGTTCAGGGATCTGTGAGTCTGTGAGTCAGGTCCCTCTCCTGGTCCAAAACATAGAGTCAGGTGGTGGAGGTACAGGGCACAAGACGTAGCCGTAGAAGTTTAATGAGTTAGCTACACCCACTTTCTTTCCCCTTTTTTCTTTTCCAAGCAGAGAGGATCTCTTCTGCTGTGTGTGTGTATGTGTGTGTGTGTGTTTTAATTAATTAATTATTTTTATTGAAGGATAATTGCTTAACAGAATTTTGTTGTTTTCTGTCAAACCGCAACACGAATCAGCCATAGGTATACACATATACCTTCCCTTTTGAGCCTCCCCATCCCACCCCTCTAGGTTGATACAGAGCCCCTGTTTGAGTTTCCTGAGCCATACGGCAAATTTTTTACATATGGTAATGTAAGTTTCCATGTCACTCTCTCCATACACCTCACTCTCTCCTCCCCTCTCCCCATGTCCAT
>SJYA01007601.1:0-32167 GCA_006410615.1 Neotragus moschatus | reverse complement strand
CCCCATCTATATATATTAATATAATGTTAATGTTACGCTAGGGGAATTCTACCTACCTTATAATATTTAGGCTCAAAGGCATGAATAATATTCAAAATATTTAAATGCTATGTAGGACAAACTTCAAACAATCAGAAACATTTTCACCACCACCAAGAAAGGCTATAAAATACCTGCAATTGCCCAGCACAGTCTACACTGAAGGAAACAAATGTGGGCTCTGAAAATAAAGGCAGCCCCTGCACAGACTGTGCTGAAACATNAGAGCACTTACCTAATTTTATATTATTATTCTCGTAAATCTTTCCTATGTCTGATTAGGGACAATGTAATTCCCATCTATATATATTAATATAATGTTAATGTTATGCTAGGGGAATTTTACCTACCTTATAATATTTAGGCTCAAAGGCATGAATAATATTCAAAATATTTAAATGTTATGTAGGACAAACTTCAAACAATCAGAAACATTTTCACCACCAGCAAGAAAGGCTATAAAACACCTGCAATTGCCCAGCACAACCTACACTGAAGGAAACAAATGTGGGCTCTGAAAATAAAGGCAGCCCCTGCACAGACTGTGCTGAAACATTCAATGTAAGAATGAAGGAAAATGAGCATACCCTATGTTTTTAGCCTTCCAAGCTTTGCCGTCTATAGTCCATAAACTGAAAGCCACTTCTTAACATGAAGAGGAAAGTGACAAAACAAACTACTTCTTATACATATATTAGTAATGGTTCTCTATTGAAGGTCATAGGTATATTTTCAGGGCATATAATCAGGTGGGCATCAGGTAAATATAGTTTTCTACATCGATTTATTCCTATTCTAAATCCCATTTTGTCTGCTTATATAATACTTGATACTCTCATTTCCAACAAGTCCCGTGGTTTCAGGGCTTTTTTGGTCGTTATAGGTTTGTATTCAGTCTCCTCAGGGTTTCTTCCCTCTGGCCCTATCCCCACAAGTACAGGCTTTCTGAGGCAACACGAAGATATTGTTAGGGAAGGAAATTCTGGTATGGACATGATCATCTTTCTCCTCCACTGCCCCCTGGACTGGAACCTTCCCTCACTTGTTCCAATCCCTGGCACCATCCCTCTGGGGCCTGGGGCAAACTAAGTTAATTCAGTCATCTCTGACTCTTTGCAAAGCTATGGACTGCAGCCTGCCAGACTCCTCTGTCCATGGGATTCTCCAGGCAAGAAATATTGCAGTGGGTCGCCATGTCCTTCTTCAGGGGATCCTTTGGACCCAGAGATCAAACCTACAATCTCCGGCATGGGCAGGCAGGTTCTTTTGGAGAGGGGTTCCAGTTACTCAACTGTCCTCTGGTCCTTGGGAAAAACCAAGCCTTGCTTATTTCCACTTGTCTCAAATGCCAGGCTTCCTCAGGTTATCCAGCTGTTGTCGACAAGGTCACTTGCCATTTGGCACAAAATCTGTAATGTCACAAGGCTGTCTCAAACCTTCTGTCATAAATACACTGATATTACACAAGAAGATTTTCTTCTGCACAATTCCCTACCCTCTCATGCTTCACACAAGGAGTCATAAACGGGAATTCTCTGCACTTGACTCCAAATATGTGGAGGCATCAGCTGGTCTAGCAGTTCCCTCTCTGTTCCACAAATGTCCAGAGAGAGTAGGCCATAGGTTCCTCACAAGCAGTCAACAGGACCTGAGCTGAAGAACATGATAAAGCTTGGGCTCAAGTTCTGGACACTGTTATGGTTCCCAAGAACCTATGATGAAGCTCAGATCCCAAATATGTCTTATTTTCTGCGTTTGGCTTTGAAGGTCTAACATTTTCAGAATGTATTAGCTTCAAAATCTGTATTGATAAAGAAAGGCTCATGGTAATTTTTTTTAAAACTTCTAAAAATCAGATACATGTTTATATCTTACATGTAAAATTATAGTTTCTTTCTGTAAAAGATCCTGGTTGCTTCTCAAGTTATAAGTCAGTTTCCTTTTTCTCTTTCAGTCAAATTCTTGGCCCTTGACTCATGAAAGATTGAGAAAATTTAGCCATTAATATTGTGTAAAATTGCTGCTGTTGCTGTTTAGTTGCCAAGTCATGTCTGACTCTTGAGATCACATGGACTGTAGCCCACTAGGCTCCTCTGTCCATGGGGTTTCCCAGGCAAGAACACTGGGTCGCCATTCCCTACTCCAGGTGGTCTTCCCAACCCATGGATTGAACCTGTGTCTCCTGCTTGGCAGGTAGATTCTCTACCACTGAGCCATCTGGGAAGTTCCCATCATGTAAAACTACCAGTCATTTAAAATGAGGAGAGTCTGGAAGATGTATCTAACCACGTCTGTAATAAAACCTAAAAAAGGAAAGAGAGGAAAAAGGAGGAGAAAAGGAAGAAGGAGAAGGAGGGAGAATGGGAAGGGAAGGGGAGAGAAGAAACAACCAGATTTAGAAACACTGGACAGAGGGTGCTCGGGTTCTAAATAAGGAGAGATATCAAGAACAATGCCAGGAGACGGGAGCGGCTGGCTGGAGGGCTGAGGAGCTAAGTGCTCAGGATGAAGTAAGCAAATTCATTCATTCAGTGGAGGACGAGAGTAATAAAAGCACTGAATTCTATGCTGCAAATTCTGAAGGGCAACACACTAGAAAGACATTTGCTGGAGCACACCTGCCAGAAAATCAAGAGTTTCCATGCAAACTGATGCTGGAATAAATAAAGCTTATTGATAACCTCATATTTTTAAAAATACTTGGAAAAGTATATACTGAAGTATGGAAGTTTTAAGGAATATTTCAAAATATACTTCAAATAATGTTTTAAAATAAGTAATGCTAAGGACATTATAACCTATACAGATGGTGCTAGTGATAAACAATCCACTTGCCAATGCAGGAGATCCAAGAGACATTAAAAAGCAGAGACATGACTTTGCCGACAAAGGTCTGTATAGTCAAAGCTATGGTTTTTCCAGTAGTCATGTATGGATGTGAGAGCTGGTCCATAAAGAAGGCTGAGCACCAAAGAACTGATGGCATTGAACTACGGTACTGGAGAAGGCTCTTGAAAGTCCCCTGGACAGCAAGGAGATGAAATCACTCCATCCTAAAGGAAATCAAACCTGAATGCTCACTGGAAGGACTGATACTGAAGCTGAAGCTCCAATACTTTGGCCACCTGATACAAAGAGCTGACTCACTGGAAAAGACCCTGATGCTGGGAAAGACTGAGGACAAGAGGAGAAGGGGATGACAGAGGATAAGACGGTTGGATGGCATCACTGACTCAATAGAAATGAGTTTCAGCAAACTCCAGGAGACAGTGAAGGAGAAGGAAGCCTGGTGTCCTGCAGTTCATGTGGTTGCAAAGTTGGACTCAATTTAGCAACTAAACAACAACAAAGGGGATTTGGCATACTGTCAAAAATAATACTGAAGTTATTTACAAGACAATGGCAGAAATCCATCTCAATGTGGGCTTATGGATAATGTAGTCATTATCCATGAGGAGGTACTAAATTAACAGCATTTGGTTTCCCATTCTCAGAGAAGAAGGACTGAGAAGAAGGATTAACCAAGAGCAAATATGGGCTATTTCCTGAAGAGGCAATGATGTTGAAAAATTAACAAAATTCTGGTTTTCTTACAAAAAGTGAAAGGAAAATAAAGACCCATACTGAGTGTGTGGAATATGTGTGTGTGTGTGTGTGCGAATGCATGTGCACAATTGTGTGTTCGTGTGTGTGTGTATTCAGTATCACCTTATGAAAAACCCAAACAAATTTTTAGCCAATCCAACATATATATCTCAATAAGGAAACACGGACCCTTTTTAATGAGGACTGCACTACACAGGAGTACCATGCCTCTCCTGTTAGAGACAAGAGAACTGAGTTGAGGAATCAAGTCNGGTGCTCGGGTTCTAAATAAGGAGAGATATCAAGAACAATGCCAGGAGACGGGAGCGGCTGGCTGGAGGGCTGAGGAGCTAAGTGCTCAGGATGAAGTAAGCAAATTCATTCATTCAGTGGAGGACGAGAGTAATAAAAGCACTGAATTCTATGCTGCAAATTCTGAAGGGCAACACACTAGAAAGACATTTGCTGGAGCACACCTGCCAGAAAATCAAGAGTTTCCATGCAAACTGATGCTGGAATAAATAAAGCTTATTGATAACCTCATATTTTTAAAAATACTTGGAAAAGTATATACTGAAGTATGGAAGTTTTAAGGAATATTTCAAAATATACTTCAAATAATGTTTTAAAATAAGTAATGCTAAGGACATTATAACCTATACAGATGGTGCTAGTGATAAACAATCCACTTGCCAATGCAGGAGATCCAAGAGACATTAAAAAGCAGAGACATGACTTTGCCGACAAAGGTCTGTATAGTCAAAGCTATGGTTTTTCCAGTAGTCATGTATGGATGTGAGAGCTGGTCCATAAAGAAGGCTGAGCACCAAAGAACTGATGGCATTGAACTACGGTACTGGAGAAGGCTCTTGAAAGTCCCCTGGACAGCAAGGAGATGAAATCACTCCATCCTAAAGGAAATCAAACCTGAATGCTCACTGGAAGGACTGATNAGTAGTCATGTATGGATGTGAGAGCTGGTCCATAAAGAAGGCTGAGCACCAAAGAACTGATGGCATTGAACTACGGTACTGGAGAAGGCTCTTGAAAGTCCCCTGGACAGCAAGGAGATGAAATCACTCCATCCTAAAGGAAATCAAACCTGAATGCTCACTGGAAGGACTGATACTGAAGCTGAAGCTCCAATACTTTGGCCACCTGATACAAAGAGCTGACTCACTGGAAAAGACCCTGATGCTGGGAAAGACTGAGGACAAGAGGAGAAGGGGATGACAGAGGATAAGATGGTTGGATGGCATCACTGACTCAATAGAAATGAGTTTCAGCAAACTCCAGGAGACAGTGAAGGAGAAGGAAGCCTGGTGTCCTGCAGTTTATGTGGTTGCAAAGTTGGACTCAATTTAGCAACTAAACAACAACAAAGGGGATTTGGCATACTGTCAAAAATAATACTGAAGTTATTTACAAGACAATGGCAGAAATCCATCTCAATGTGGGCTTATGGATAATGTAGTCATTATCCATGAGGAGGTACTAAATTAACAGCATTTGGTTTCCCATTCTCAGAGAAGAAGGACTGAGAAGAAGGATTAACCAAGAGCAAATATGGGCTATTTCCTGAAGAGGCAATGATGTTGAAAAATTAACAAAATTCTGGTTTTCTTACAAAAAGTGAAAGGAAAATAAAGACCCATACTGAGTGTGTGGAATATGTGTGTGTGTGTGTGTGCGAATGCATGTGCACAATTGTGTGTTCGTGTGTGTGTGTATTCAGTATCACCTTATGAAAAACCCAAACAAATTTTTAGCCAATCCAACATATATATCTCAATAAGGAAACACGGACCCTTTTTAATGAGGACTGCACTACACAGGAGTACCATGCCTCTCCTGTTAGAGACAAGAGAACTGAGTTGAGGAATCAAGTCCTCCTGTTAGAGAACTGAGCAGAGGTGGCCATGGATTTGACCGTTGCCTGCACTGATTTTTCTTGTTGTTTACAAAAGCATTTTAACAAAATAGATTGGTAACTTTAATTGAATCACTGGCAATGCTTGTGGTGTTACTTGGACTGTTCATATATCTTCACCTCCTGATAGTTTAAAAAAGTTCTTTTACTGGTATTTTTCACAGAGATTGAATGCACAGTGGTATAAAGGACTTTATGCAGTCAGAGCATGTAGACAGACACAGCATTTAGAAAGATTCTAGGCACTGTGGAAGGAAGGAAGATATTCCTAGAGAATGTGGCTTAGAGAAGAGTTCCCAATTCTGTATATTTTGAAGTTTTTTTTTCATAAGTATCTTTTAGTATTGAATGCCAGCACCACTGTCATATGGTAAAGATGGAATTGTGTATTTTTCATATGCATTTTCAGTATTCTAAGTGACTCTTATTTGATTACTAAAAGGAATTGTTCAATTTTGTTTTTAAGCAGCACATATTGTTATGGTTACCAAGTGACTTCATGTATGTTAATAAATAGGAATTGCTTCCAATAATGAAATAAGGTAAAGCTTCATCTTGAGGCAAAATCACTAACAATTATTGAGTTTTACACAACAGTTACTTTTCCATTTGTTACTTAAATTAGCCCATTTGACCTTCAAAAAAATATAAACTAGTATACAATTAATTGTTCATTTTACAAATGAAGAGGTTGAGTTATGGATGGGTCAGCTACTTTGCAAGTGGCTTATATCACTGGATTTTGAATTCACTCCAGTGGATTCTGGAGTCCATGATCCCAAATACACCACCTCCAAATTTCCTTTTAATATGCTTGCTCTTCCTGAATCAGTGTTCTAAAACATGCTAGCTTATGGTCATATGCATAACATATTAATAGAATTCTATTAATTCAAACTAATAACAAAATAAGGTATTGGGTAAGCATCAACAGGCTAAATATTTTTACAGAAATTCAACCTCTAGAAGAAAATAAAGAAAAAACATGTTTTTCTTTCTCAAAAAAACTCAGTAATATGCTAAATAAATATATCATTTAATTCAGAGATTCTTCAAAAGGAATTTACAAAATCATTTATTTCAAGGAATTTAAATTTTTTCTAAATTAAATTCAATTTGTAAAAGTTAAAAATACATATACTTCACTACAATTACTGCTAAATATTGTAGACTTTCACATATCTGCAATTAAAGGAAATTATTTTTGTTTTAAACATATCTGCCTGAAGTGTTTTGTACTTTGTTGTTCAAAAAAATGTATCTGTGACAGAAATGATATTGAAAAGGTTGATAAAAATCCATTTTGACTCATAGGGTTTAAAACTACCATATATTTGTGTACGGTAAAATGAATTGCCACTCAAAATAACATGTCTGAGAGAAAAATGGCAGTTGTCCACAAAATCAATCTCTGGTGCAATCATTTTATTTTTTTTACTATTATGATTTATTGAAAGCATAGAGTCCCCAGCTTCAACATCCACAACTTAAATTTAGATCCTTAGGGACTTACAAAACAAAAAATTTCAGCTAAATTTAAAGAAAAAGATCTCAACTCTTTTATTTACCAACAAATATTTACTATGATATGGACCCATTGGGAATGATCTAATGTAATTAACTATCAAGGAGGCTACTTACATTATTAGGGGTGTTGGGGGGAGTGGTGAGTGTGTGCGTACAAACAGAAGATGTTTTCTTTCAGTATTACATTCTAAAAGTCTCATAATGATAACAGATTATTTTAAGGGATAATTACTGTTTCTGGAAATGCTTTTGTTGTTGAAACTGACATTATGAATGGTTATTTTTAAAGGGTCAAGTGGACGTGGGCTTCCATGGCAGCTTAAGTATCACTGACTGTGGTCTGTCTGCCTTTGGAGACGTCTCTCCCACACTCTTCTCCCTGTGCTCTGAGTCTGTCTCCTGACTAGTTTACAGTAGCCACTCACTTACCCATTGACAAAGTAACTGAATCTATACATCCTGGAGAATGCCTTGTTATTGTTCATACTAAACTGCTAAATTTTGGATCGTCATCATTTATGCGATGATACTTACATTTTTAAAGTATGACCCAATCTTTCCATTTTTTATAGTGTTTTTAATGACTGTTATTCTTCAGTAAAAGGAGAAGGGCCAGACACCAGACACCGCACTCTGAATGGATGCCCAGTAGGGGCGAGGCAGGGTGGGAGTGTGTTTGGGCCCGGCAGCCAGTGGGGGTGACCGGGTGGCACTTGTGGGCACTAACACCTCAGAGTCCACCTTGGTCTCAAGGCAAAGGTAGCTGAGCCTCCTAATCCAGCTTACAGAAGGGAGGAGGGCGATAAACAAAGCCTGTTGTTATAACAATCAAAGAAAACTCCTGAGTGACACTGTGAAGCTGGAAGGTTTAAAATGGGGCTGGGGGAGGGAAGACCCAGAGGCAGCCCCCAAGGGGGCGTTCAGGGGCAGCTGCGAGGACTGTATGCAGTGCTTTCCTACCCTCAACACAAGGCGTGTTTGTGAGGAGCCACCATGTGTCAGGGCCAACTGCACAGTGTGGTGTCGGGAGCAAAATGGACAGGACACTTCAGGAACTTTCTGAAATATCGCATAACAGACTCAGCAGAAACAAAAGAACTGAGTGGGCCAAGTGGCTGTGGGGGTGGCAGTCAGTTCCGCAGTTTCATTGGATAGTTTGGGGAGCAGAGTAGGTGGGGAAAGGTCCACATAAGCTCTTATTCAACCCACTGGAAAATGAACTCTTCATGAGTTAGGGAGGGATAGTTCTTATTTTCTATTACAAAAGAACCATGCATGACCCTTCAGGGACTCCATCAGCCTTCAGGGTGAAAGCACAGATGCCCTCCTGAGAGTCTGGGATGCGCCTGCCGCTCCCTTGTCATGGGTCCATACTCCTGATATCAAACAGCCGGTATTAGGCTTTAAACACTAGCCTAGATGAAGCTAACCAGCTGATAACTTATTGGAAAGATAAAGTAAATTACTGGAAGGATAGCTCAAAGAAGGAACAACAACAAAAACAGAAAATAAAGGCTCTGAGCCAGTCAGGAAACAAAGCAGCTCCAGGAAGGCTGAGAGGAGGGGTGATGGACACTACAGCAGGGCAGTCAGTCCACAGGGCTCTTCACATCACTCTGCAGCTAAATGCTGGCAGGGGAGGGCTGACTGTCCCAGCCAGTGCCAGTGGTGAAGGTGAGAGGGCTGTGTGCCTCGGGCCAGGGCGACTCCCTAAAGACACACTACACCACATGATCACAAGAATGAGACGAGCCTGCCAGGAAATAACGTCAAAGGACAACCATTAAAATATCACTATTCTTAATGATTGGCAGAGTCTTTCTCTCACAAAATCCCTACCTAAAACAAAGCAAAACAACAAAACAATAGAAAAGCAACAGCTATTATTTTGCTGATTATTGGCATTGTTTGGTTGATTTGGAAATCCACATGCAGGCATATGATAAATCACAGTTCAGTTATAAATCAACAAGGACAAGATGATCCTAGAAACAATCAGAGAAAAATACCTGAAAAGGACTTAAAAATAAAGGACACACACTACTGATTCCACAAGAGGTAACTGAACAGAGTCACATAAATTTTTAGAGCATACTATTTTGTAGGAAATATTTTTCACCAAAGAGCAATTAAGAATGTCAAGATTCAGTTCATGTATGCTGAAAGATTGCAGGCTGTCACCACATGTTCCTGAAACAGTAAGTAGCCGGACAACTGAAATCCCTGTGAGCTGAAGTCACAAAGGCAACTGCCGCCTGAATTCTAGAGATAGGTGAACCCAGAAGGTCTGCTTTCTTGGACAAGAAGCTCCAGTAGGAACACTTAAACGCAACGTGCATCCCAGCTGGTGAAAACTCGGATGACACCCAGGCTGCCCACCTTCATCACACACAGCTGCCCGGGGTTCCGTCCTCCAAGTGTGTACGTCCCTGTGAGCAGATGCTCCAGGAGACCCAAGAACAGACTCGAGCTCGTCTCTCTGTATGGCTCCCTTCGCGGCACATGCCCTTCTGCCAACCGTGAGAATCCTTCAGCTCTGACCTGTCTCCTACAAGAAAGGGACGTGCCTGCTCAGTATGCTACTGGAAAAGAGTGGAGAAATAGCTTCAGAAAGAATGAAAAGGCTGAGACAAAGGGAAAAAACATCTAGTTGTGGATGTGACTGGTGATGGAAGTAAAGTCCAATGCTATAAAGAAGAGTACTGAATAAGAACCTGGAATGTTAGGTACATGAATCAAGGTAAACTGGAAGTAGTCAAACAGGACATGGCAAGAGTGACCAACATATTTTAGGGATCAGTGAACTAAAATGACCAGAATGGGCAAACTCCACTCAGATGACCATTATATCTACCAAGTGGGTAGGAAGCCCTTAGAAGAAACTGAGTAGCCCTCACAGTCAACAAGAGTCTGAAATGCAGTACTTGGATGCAGTCTCAAAAATGACCAAATGATCTCTGTTCATTTCCAATGCAAACCGTTCAATATCACAAAAATCCAAGTCTATGTCCTCAACACAAAAGCCAAATAAGCTGAAGTTGAAAGTTTCTATGAAGACCAACAAGGCCTTCTAGAACACACACACACAAACACACACATACACACAGATGTGCTTTTCATCACAGGGGACTGGAATGCAAAATAGGAAGTCAAGAGATACCTGGAGTAACAGGAAAGTTTGGCCTTAGAGTACAAAATGAAGCAGAGTAAAGGCTAACAGAGTTTTAGGAAGAGAAAGAGCTGGTCATAGCAAACACCCTCTTCCAACAACACAAGAGACAACCCTACACATGGACATCACCAGATGGTCAGTACTGAAATCAGACTGATTATATTCTTTGAAGCCAAAGATGAAGAAGCTCTACACAGTCAGCAAAAACAAGACCAGGAGCTGACTATTGCTCAGATCATGAACTCCTTATTATGAAATCCAGACTTAAATTGAAGAAAATAGGGAGAACCACTAGATCATTCAGATAGGATCTAAATCAAATCTGGGACAATTACACAGTACAAGTGAGAAATGTATTTAACGGATTAGATCTGATAGAGTGCCTAAAGAAACATGGACGGAGGTTCATGACATTGTACAGGAGAAAGTGATCAAAACCATCCACAGAAACATGGATGGAGGTTCATGACATTGTACAGGAGAAAGTGATCAAAATCATCCACAAGAAAGAAATGCAAAAAGGCAAAATGGCTGTCTGAGGAGGCCTTACAAATAGCTCAGAAAAGAAGAGAAGCAAAGAAAAAGCAAAGAAAAAAAGGAAAGATATATCTATCTGAATATAGAGTTCCAAAGAATAACAAGGAGAGATAAGAAATCCTTCCTAAGTAATCAATGCAAAGAAATAAAATAAAACAATAGAATGGGAAAGACTAGAAACCTCATCAAGAAAATTAGAGATACCAAGGGAACATTTGATGTAAAATGGGTACAATTAAGGACAGAAACAGTATGGACCTAACAGAAGCAGAAGATACTAAGAAGAGGTGGCAAGAATACACAGAAGAACTATACAAAAAAGATCTTCATGACCAAGATAATCATGATGATGTGATCACTCACCTAGAGCCAGGCATCGTGGAATGCGAAGTCAGGTGGGCCTTAGGAAGCATCACGATGAACAAAGCTAGTGGAGGTGATGGAATTCCAGCCGAGCTATTTCAAACCCTAAAAGATGATGCTTTGAAAGTGTTGCACTCAATATGCCAGCAAATTTGGAAAACCCAGTAGTAACCACAGGACTGGAAAAGATCAGCTTTCATTCCAAAGAAAGGCAATGCCAAATAATGTTCAAACTACCACAAAATTGCACTCATCTCACAGCTAGTAAAGTAATGCTTAAATTCTCCAAGCTACGCTTCAACAGTGTGTGAACCTAGAATTTCTAGATGTTCAAGCTGGATTTAGAAAAGGCAGAGGAACCAGAGATCAAATTACCAACATGTGTTGGATCAGAGAATAAGAAAAGGAATTCGAAAAAGACATCTATTTCTGCTTCACTGATTACACTAAAGCCTTTGGCTGTGTGGATCACAACAAAGTATGGAAAATTCTTCAAGAGATGGAAATACCAGACCACCTTACCTGCCTCCTGAGAAACGTGTATGAAGGTCAGGAACCAACAGTTAGAACTGGTCATAGAACAATGAACTGGTTCCAAATTGGGAAAGGAGTACGTTAAAGCTGTATATATTGTTACCCTGCTTATTTAACTTATATGCAGAGCACATCATGTGAAATACCAGGCTGGATGAAGCACAAGCTGGAATCAAGATCGCCGGGAAAAATATCAATAACTGCAGATATGTAGATGACATCATCCTTATGGCAGGAAGCAAAGAGGAACTAAAGAGCCTCTTGATGAAAGTGAAAGAAGAGAATGAAAAGGCTGACTTAAAACTCAACATTCAAAAAGCCAAGATCATGGCATCCAGTCCCATCACTTCACAGCAAATAGATGGGGAAACAATGGAAAGAGTGAGAGACTTTATTTTCTTGGGCTCCAAAGTCACCGCGTGTGTTGACTGCAGACATGAAATTAAAAGATGCATACTCCTTGGAAGGAAAGCTGTGACAAACCTAGATATTGTATTAAAAAACAGAGATATCTCTTTGCTGACAAAGATCCATCTAGCCAAGGCTACGGTTTTTCCAGTAATCATGTATGGATGTGAGAGTTGGACCATAAAGAAAGCTGAGTGCTGAAGAATTGATGCTTTTGAATTGTGGTGTTGGAGAAGACTCTTGGGAGTCCCTTGGACAGCATGGAGATCAAACCAGTCAATCCTAAATGAAATCAATCAGTCCTGAATATTCACTGGAAGGAGTGACGCTGAAGCTGAAGCTCCAATACTCTGGCCACCTGATATGATGAAATGACTCACTTGAAAAGACCCTGATGCTGGGAAAGATTGAAGGCAGGAGAAGGGGATGACAGAGGATGAGATGGTTGGATGGCATCACCAACTCGATGGACATGAGTTTAGGCCAACTCCAGCAGTTGGTGATGGACAGGGAAGAGCAGTGTGCTGCAGTCTATGGGGTTACAAAGAATTGGACATGACTGAGAGATTGAACTGAACTGAACTGCCTGATCAGAGTGCCCTCTACTTTCCTCCTCCCTTGGGAATGTGCTACTGGCACAAGTTGAAATCACCCAGAATGCAATGCACATATAAGTTCCCAGTGCCTTTTCCTGGCTTGATGGCTTATGTGTCTGTGGTGGTGAGGAGGTGGGACTGGGGAGCAAGCTACCCTGTGTGAGGGGCTTGCTTGGTCTGAATCTCCTACTGGCATCATGGAAGGAGCCCTCAGGCTTCTGATCAGCTTGTGCATAGCCAGGGCAGAAGGAGAAGAGCAAAGGGTGAGATTAAAGACCTGTCAGGAGCAGACTGTAATGCAGAAGACCTGGGTTCGATTCTTGGGTTGGGAAGATCCTCTGGAGAAGGGAACAGCTACCCACTCCAGTATTCTGGAGAGTCCATGGGGTCGCAAATAGTTGGACACGACTGAGTGGCTTTCACTTTCACTTCACTAGGACGAGCCAAACATGAAAAATGAAGTCAGGCTTCTCATTACAATTACCTAATCACATAACTCTGTAATTCATGAATGCACTAATTTATCTGATGAAAAAACAAAAATGACTGCACAGTACATTAAGTCATTTACTGGGATTACAACAAAGGAAATCCCTTAGGGTTCCCAGTACAGACACCTCCTATCTTCTGACTACTTTCTATCTGTACAAAAATTTCATTCTGAGAATAAATTTAATCAGAAAAAGGAGAACATGTAGAAACAAAGGAAAACAGTAAAACAAGACAAAATAATAATACTTCAGTTACTAAAGCCAAGAACATTTTGGTTCCTCCTCAAGGGCACCCCACTCCCTACTCTTGTCTGGAAAATCCCATGGACGGAGGAGCCTGGAAGGCTGCAGTCCATGGGGTCGCTGAGGGTCAGACACAACAGAGAGACTTCACTTTCACTTTTCACTTTCTTGCATTGGAGAAGGAAATGGCAACCCACTCCAGTGTTCTTGCCTGGAGAATCCTAGGGACGGGGGAGCCTGGTAGGCTGCTGTCTATGAGGTCGCACAGAGTCAGACATGACTGAAGTGACTTAGCAGCAGCAGCAGCAGGGGCTATAGATGTTATTCTGAACCATATCCTGTTAGCTATCTTAAAGATACTGAAACCCCTAACTAGGTGGAAAAGTTAACTACATGATGACCAGACTGTGGCCATATTCTGCTCCATCATACACAACTCTGAGAAATGGCCTCAAGGAGATAGGAACAAACCGACTCTGGAATTGAGCTGTACTTAAACCACCCAGTGTAACATTGGTCAGACCATGGCATGACCAATTTTAAGATGACTGTCAGAGCTGACTGTGCTATTTCTGCACGTGCCCGCCACCCCCAACACTCTCCTTTAAGAGCTCCTGCCCCTGAGCAGCAAGGCGGGGGCAGACGCTTCTTTGATACAGGAGTTCCCCTTTTCCCCCCGACTGCTGGCTTCCTCAACAAAGCTATCTTTCCTTTTACCCAACACTTTCCTCTCAATATTGGATTTTCAGGCAAAAAGCAGCTAAACCTGAGTCTGGTAATAGGCTGATGGCCGTAATTGACAAGATGGAACTCCTTCCAGCAAGCAGTTTACGGTATAGGGTCACGTTTCTCAAACTTTTGGTTGTGTAATAATTAACTGAGTAGCCTGCTAGAAATACTCATTTTCAGGCCACCCTGCCGAGTCTGGGTGGGCTCAGACATATGAAGAATCATCCCCAGATGAGCTGTCTGCGGATCTCTCTTTAAAGTAAAGGCAGTTAGTCCCCTTCCAGAAAGCATGACAATCATGAGGAGAGCTATCACTATGAACTACTGTACGTGTGTCATTCAGAGAGGCTACCTCCTGTTTTTCCTGGAAAAATCCAGGTTTTCAATTTTTGATCTTGTGTCCCATCCACTTTACCACCTGTCTCAAGTGAATCCTAATTGGACAATCATTTCTGTCATTACCATAAATCTTATGCAAACCTTTGAACAGCAGTGTAGCTGAGTAACAGAGCATAGATTCTGAGTCAGACACCCTGGGTTTTTAAATCATCTCAGTCACTTGGTAGCTACTTTGACCCTGTACAAATTACTTGTCCTTAGCCATTAGTCTCCTCGCCTATAAAATGGGGATAATAATAGACCACCAGTCTAAAAGAAGTGCTGTTCAGACTAATGAGCTCACATACATGAAGTGCTCAGCTCATGCCCAGTGTATCAGGAGCCCTCAGCACAGACCGGTCGTCAGTCATTACCATCATCCGGCTAGAGCGGCATGTGTGTCTAGGGGCAGCCATGGAGGGTCTGCCAGCAAGACGGCACCTAGGCAGAATCTGGAGCCTCCTGTCATTAGGCTCATAATTTTTATTTTCTTTAATGACATTCCCAAACCACTTATATTTAAATGAGTATGATGCTTTCACTAAGTATTAAGAAGTATTCTCACCAAATTATTGCTTTTATTTTGAACTTCTATGAACCAATTTTAGTTACTGTCATTAGCCAGTCATAATAATCATTTTTGTAATGAGCACCTTGCTCTGTAGGAAAGGAATGTGACTTACCCCCTCAGTCTCACAGAAACTGCAGAACTAATCGAAGGAGACATCCAAAGTAACACATGCTTTCTGTTCCAATAATTCTAAACACAGGTTTTCAGCATCTCTGTCTCCCTAAATCCTCAGATAGTGTAATTATCACATACTGAGACAGGGATAGTGAAAAACATGAAATTTTACTTTAATATTGTTTGAATAGTTGATGAGTCAAATGTCTGCCAGTCATCAAGATCTTTCTTTTAATGTGGCATACTTAAGCGTGTGCCCTTGAGTTATGTAATAAAATAGTAGATTTAACCTAAAATGGTGTGATGCATATATTTGTTTACACTGGGAAGAGCAGCCCACAGTCCCTTTGTTGCTTAATTAAGGCCAACAGCTGTGAGATGTAGGCATCTTGTTTTACGAAAAAGTGGAGGCTAAAGATGAGAAGCACCAGTGGCTGTAGGACCCTCTCTCGTCTGGTATAATCAAATGCAACATTGAACGTCAGTTCTACTTCAATTAAAAATTAATTAATTAAAAAACAGTGTTAATCAGACAAAAATCAACTCTGAAATATTCACTGGAAGGACTTATGCTGAAGCTTCAATACTTTGGGCACCTAATGTGAAGAACCAACTCATTGGAAAAGACCCTGATGCTGGGAAAGATTGAGGGCAAGAGGAAAAAGGGCAACAGGGGATGAGATGGTTGGATGGCATCACTGATTCAATGAATGTGAATTTGAGCAAACTCTGGGAGATAGTGGAGGACAGAGAAGCCTGGCAAGCTGCAGTCCATGGGGTCACAGAGACTCAGACATGATTGAACAACTCAGCAACAAGTCAGACAGGTGATACATTAGGCTCCTCTGAAATCCACTGAGGGAAATAAAGAACTCAGCTACTCATTTTCTGATTTCCATAGATCAGTGAGAACGGAAAGAATCCTTCAGAGACATGTCAGCTTACAGAATTCTAAAAAAACAGCTTCTAATGAGGGAATCAGAGAAGGCAATGGTGACCCCCTCCAGTACTCTTGCCTAGAGAATCCCATGGACAGAGGAGCCTGGTAGGCTGCAGTCCATGGGGTTGCGAAGAGTTGGACACAACTGAGCAACTTCACTTTCACTTTTCACTTTCATCCACTGGAGAAGGAAATGGCAACCCACTCCACTGTTCTGGCCTGGAGAATCTCAGGGACGGCGGAGCCTGGTGGGTTGCCGTCTCTGGGGTCGCACAGAGTCGGACATGACTCAAGTGACTTAGCAGCAGCAGCAGCAGCAGTGAGGGAATAAGCTTTACGCATGAGCAGATATTTGGTGAGAAACTATTACGTGTCAGGAAAGGCTTAGGCTATGGAGAAAAGCACATGGTCTATGCACTTGAGAAGCTATTAGCAGAGTGAGGGAGACAGAGAAAGGAGGAGGAAGTGTGTCCCCAAGATGCGTCATCTTCATGTCTGACATATTCCAGGTGCTCAGAGAGGCAGCCCCAGTCGGGGCAAAGGGGCTGACATTATACAGCTGCAGTTTATATGTGATTATTCTGAGACAGTCAGTCAGGTTTGTGTTGAGTGGGGATAAAATGTGGGTTTGATATGAAATTTTTTTTATTTAAATTTATTTAATTGGAGGCTAATTACTTTACAATATTGTATTGGTTTTGCCATACATCAACATGAATCCGCCACGGGTGTACACATGTTCCCAATCCTGAACCCCCCTCCCACCTTGCTCCCCATACCATCCCTCTGGGTCATCCCTGTGCACCAGCCCCGAGCATCCTGTATCCTGCATCGAAACTGGACTGGCAATTTGTTTCTTATATGATATTATACATATCTTGTTCTTTGTGGTAGTTCCATGGACCTTCACAGTTTCTGATGACGTAGTCAGACTAAATACAAATGGCTCATGTGCTTTTTGTGAAACGTTCCACTTCCTTTGTGGCTCAACTCGTAAAGAATCTACCTACAATTCAGGAGACCTAGGTTCAGTCTCTGGGTTGGGAAGATCCCCTGGAGAAGGAAAAGGCTACCCACTCCAGTATTCTGGCCTGGAGAATTCCATGGACTACAGTCCATGGGGTTGCAAAGAGTTGTACTCAACTGAGTAACTTTTACTTTCACTTCATACGTCATTAAATCTTTATCTAAAGAATGAATCACGCCACGAAATATATTAACCTAATAATCTATTTTCAATGTGATCACACACAACCCACACCTAGATCTGTTTGTATGTATCTACTTTACTTGGCTCAATCAACTTTAGAATTAATCCCAGCCAACGTTTCCATCTTTGAAATTATGCCACTTCAAGCTTATGTGCTATGTTGCTGGATACCAAACTACAGGTTTAAGGCAACTGCCTTTTTTTCTCCTCATCTGAAGTTCACAATCAAGAAAAGACTGAATGGGATGACTCCAACCTAAAAAAATGGGTATTAAATCACAGCTACACACATTATAGGTTTCCCCACCATTCCTACAACTCTTTTGTTCAGTCAGGAAAAACTTAATATGAACAGAGAGAATGATTGCAAATTGCTCCTTGGTATAAACCACTTTGATGTCTGACATGCTTTCGCACCTGCGGGTTTTTTACATGCGATTTCATTGCTTTCACCCTCCCTTATACTGGATATGAGACCGGCTCTGAGTACAGAGACGGGTTAAACTTGAAGTACATGTGTTCTGTTTGCTTGCTGCAAAGCATATTTTAAACAAACGAGTATACACTATAACAGTATTTTAAAAAAGAATCCTAATTAATAAATGATACAGTCTACTGGAGTCAAGATGGGTTTAGGTTAAAACAAAAGGTGGCGGCTTTGGGAAGGGTTTGGGTGAGCATGAGGCTGCATCCTTCAGAGCTTTAAGAACGAGTTTTGCAAATTCAGTTATAAATATGCAGCTTCTGTGACTCAGACAAAAATCTGTGATTTGAAGTTACCCATTTCACTGTATATCTTATATCTTAACCCATCACACAAATTTTGAATTATAACCATCTTCCCGTTTATGAAGGGTTTTGGAAAACATTAATGTTACAATGAATATTCATGACATGCTTTTCTCACTTCAATCCACCTAGCTCATGAATTTTCATTTTGAAAAGGGAAATGGTTTCTGTCTTGTAAAAACAAACTTACTTTTCATTAAACATTCAAGAAGATCTCAAAGGACACTGGGCCTCAATTTTTTTTTTTTACAGAAGAGAAGATGGAATGTAAAACTTATTTTTTTTCTTCCAGCTTCCACCACACTATAAATTACGTTATTGAGTTCTGATACGGGACAAGATTAAAACACTAGGTATCTGGAGATCTATGGGGCTGTCTCCCAAACCTATGAACTTCGTGGTTATTGTAAGGTTAAAGAGAGTCAGGTGCTGGATTGACCTCCCGTCTATCACTGCCAGGAAGAGCTCCAGATGGAGTGGAACTCCTGCTTTGTCAGCACAGAGCCAAAGAGATAAACCTGCCTCCTGCTTATGTACAACACTAATGATTACGAAGAGTTCTTTCCACACAGTAAAAACATGTTAGGGCATTTTTGTGTGTGTGTAGTTTTATATTATTTCAGATACTGAGCATCAACAAAGGGCCCTTTGGCATTTATATTTTTCATGTTTTAAAACTTGAAGAATTTCTCTTTCTTCTTAAAGCTTGGATATATGTGGTCATTTTTTATGTATTTCAGTCTTCATTTGTTGCAGCACAGGATTTTTGAAAGCTCTAGTTTCTAAACTAATGCTTGCTTCACTTTTTTATCCTTTTGAAATTCTTTTTTAATATAAATTTATTTATTTTAATTGGAGGTTAATTACTCTACAATGTTGTATTGGTTTTGCCATACATCAACATGAATGTGTCACAGGTATACATGTGTTCCCCATCCTGAATCCCCCTCCCTCCCCATACCATCCCTCTGGGTTGTCTCAGTGCACCAGCCCCAAGCATCCTGTATCCTGCATCGAACCTGGACTGGCAATTCGTTTTATATATGGTATTATACATGTTTCAATGCCATTCTCCCAAATCATCCCACTCTCTCCATCTCCCTCTCCCACAGAGTCCAAAAGACTGTTCTATACATCTGGGTCTCTTTTGCTGTCTCACATACAGGGTTATCGTTACCATCTTTCTCAATTCCATATATATGTGTTAGTATACTGTATTAGTGTTTTTGTTTCTGGCTTACTTCACTCTGTATAATAGGCTCCAGTTTCATCCACCTCATTAGAACTGATTCAAATGTATTCTTTTTAATGGCTGAGTACTACTCCATTGTGTATATGGATGTATCTTGATAATAGTTTACACAATCTTATCATGTCACTTGACTGTATTTTAATAATAGCGGTAGACAGATCTGCAAAATAGGTCCAATATTTTTCAAAAGGACAGGGGCTCAAATACCACCTCAAGAAGATGATGATGCACGCCTTTCCACCTGAGACACTGCTGCATGTAACCCGGCCTCTCTGTATCCCTCCTCATCTTGGAAACTTTCGGCAACTTTCTCCTCTTATCCAGGTTCAGTGAAACCTTACATCTCTTATTTCTGATGCTCCGTAAACTGTTCTTTTTCACATTTCCCAAATTCATTCCTAAACAATTCAGTCTTAAGACTTGACCTTCCTCTTGCTGATTTCTAGTCTTCAGAATACCCTCTAACTTTTATATCCATTTGGGCTTCATCAAAGACAATTTTTTTAAATGAAGACTATCTTCTAACCTGATATTTGCTGATAACCTACATGCCAGGTAATGATTCTGATCTTCATGAAGTTGACAGTTTCACTTCCTGCTTCCCATGACTCTCCAAGGCAGGTTCAAGCTCCAGCTTAGCACTGAAGCCAGTCCTCCGCCATCCATGCCTGCTGACAGCTTCGCCATTCACCTTGACACTAGCCACACGATGTGTTCGTGGTTCTCATGTAGCCTCTCCAGCCATCTGCAGCCATTTCCTCGGGACCACAGACCCCTCAGGTGCCCTCATCCACAGTGTATCCAACCCTCCTGCTTGGAGGTCAGCACTCAGAGGAGTCTTCCTGACTAGCCAGATCTGTCCTTCCAGCTGACTTCTGGCCTACCTCAAAGCACTTCTCTCACTGAACCAAAACCACCATCTATTTCTCCAATTCTGTTCTTCCCAGGGGGTCCCCTGAGGGAAGAACCTTGGGCCGAACACCTTTATATTCCCAGGGGCTCTCAAGGCACAGCTGGCCCCCTTGTGTGTGCTTGACTCATCTGCTGCATGTATTTCCTGTGAGCCCAGCATGATCAAATGGACAAGGCTGAGTGGCTGTGATAATCACCGGACAATTCTCTCTCCTTAAGTGCAGTAATACAATGTTGATCTCCATATAATAAAGACTAAGCATCCATTTTAGGCTGTCATTTAGCTATTGATTTATTTTCTCAGTTTAATTTTCTTTCTTTTTTTTTTTTTGCCATTTCACGACTATCTAAGGAGTGGAAAGAAAAGTGTTTTCTGAACTAGAGCTAACCTCTACTCTATAGTCCAGTTTCCCAGTCCTATTTGTTAAACATCTTTGCCAGCAAAAAGGCTGCAAATTGCCAGTTGCTCTCTGCAGCTGCAGCTAAGCTGTCACCTTTGACTTGCAGCAAGGGAACAGTCCACTATTTCTTCATGTTCTATCATTACACTGCAAATGATGGGCTATCACTATGCCATCTGCAAGCAATGATATGATGGGAACCAAATGAGACGACATTGCTCCTGTCAAATCTGCAAGTTGTAAACTCACAGTTCTCTTTGACTCTCAGCTATCCACTGTATTTAACATCCGAAAATCAGTACTTTCAGTGATTTCCTTCCCTCATCTTATTATGTTAGAGAATATAAGAATGTTTAGATGTTAAGATTAAGCTGAGTTTATTCGATGAAATGTTAATAATTTTTCCATTGGGGAAGTTCGGAAATCAGCAAAAATTAAACAGACTCAAGGCGTAAACTTTCCATGACTGAGTTAGGACCACTGCCCGACAGTAAATTCTGCTTTATTAGAATTCATAACACTTGATGAGGAGTCTAGTCTCTAGGGTGGACGGCCAGTGTAGACAAACAGAAGGCCTAGTCTTTTCCAGCAGGTGTTTCAGTGCTGTGTGTGTCCACTTCTGAGATGAGTGCAGTGCATGAGGAAGTTCCTCCCATGTGAGCTGCTCCATGGTGGAAGAGAGGACACAGGACTCCAGGGAGGCAGAGGAGAGGAGAAGTCCACAAGGAGAAGAATGGTGCTATTTCCAAGAGTAAAGATCCTACTTTAATTCAAGTCCTAAAGAGTGTTTATTGACCTATTGATTCCCGAAGGTCAAGCGGATGTCTTCTTGAGAAAGCTCGCTGCTTTCCTTGTCAGGTCTATACAAACACTTGGAGGTGTTCGGTGAGTCTTAAGTACACTCCCAGCAGTCATATGTACACTTGGGACAGGACAGTCATCCTTTCTAAATTCCTAATCTCTTAACGTACAAGCGTCAGACACAACTAACAACTAAACACAGCACCACCAACTCCACTATGTGGTGGATGCAATGCACCCTGAGCCCCACCAGTAACTCAGTGGGATAGAAAGAGGGCAAATGTCAGCCAAAGCCATGCCAGAGCACAGCGTGGAATGAAATGAAAATACAACAGCAAACATTAAAATATTACTGTTAAAAATTGTCTTCTTCAGTGTATTGTCATCTTTACACAGTTCACAAGTCTTGCTAATAGTACTGGCTAGGGCAGGGAGAGACCGTCTCTCTAATCCAGTCCCTGACTACTGAGTAGCTAGCACACACAGATGACTAAGAATGGGATTTGAGAATATGAGGAGAGCTAGCTGGTATTCTCAGTCCCCAGGCTTCAGAAGTGGAAAGGCAACAGGTCCCGAGATACCATCTCTCAGGGAAATACTAGAAAGGGAATTCCCTCTGGACTCAGCCAAACTTGGGTTCAAATAGAAGCCCTGATTGTTTATACATATAACCTCTGTGTTTCCCTCTGTCAGGTCAGATCCACTCACCTTGGAAAATAATTGTGAGGATTATAAAGGATAAAGCTTGTAAGCTTCTGATGCAAATTTATTTCTGTGTGGTTTCTTCTTATTCAGCATAGTGCTCTTGTGGCTTGGGAACTAACACACAGATATTTTATATGAGAATAGCCTTAATGCTGGCAGATAATGCAGGGGCCCTGTTATCTCATCGTCCTGTTCACAGTCTTCTTTCCCCTGGAGTACCACACCTTATAGTACAAAGAGAAACTCATCATCCCTCAAATTTGCAGTCTTTTCTTAAATTAGCTTCATGATTGTTTAAGAGTATCTAAAATCATAATGGGGCAGTTTATCCTTACATTTCAGAGTAGTTTTGACAATGTGCCCTTCAGTGTTTCAGAGAATTAAGTGAGCTGTGTGGTCTTCCCTCATCTGATGATACCGAAAGATGCTATATGGGAGGAATTTTCTCAGAAATGCTGGCATAACTGGGATCAGCATTCAAAGCCTTCACTTTTGTATCTTCAGCTCATTTCACTAGAAACTTTTCTTTTCTACATTTTTTTCTCCTGTCACAACTAAAGGGAGCTGTAGAAACCTCAAGAGAAATGCTAGTCTATTGCATAAGAGAAGCATCTTTATTATATAAGCACAACAACCACACCAGAATGACCTACTATAAATCTATTATTAGCAAAGAAAATAAGTCCTCATTTGGCAAGAGAGGAAATGGTCCATAAAATATCTTTCAAATTAAAATTTTTTCTAAACGCTTAGAGGATATTTTTTTCTTTTTCCATATTCTTTATAGAATGTTAATTTTTTTCCTTGGGCCCTAAATCTATTACTGCGTGTGTTTTGGGGTGACTTTTTTATTTATTAAAATAGACATAAAATTTACCGTGTTTAAACATTTTGGGGTGTACAATTCAGGGCCATTAGTACATTCAAAGGGTTGTGAAATCATCACCACTATCCATTTCCAGACTTTCTTCAATCTCCAAAAGAGAAACTCCAAACCCGTTAAACAGTAAGTACCCGTCTACCCATCGCTCAGCTCCCAACAAGTTCTATTCTGCTTCTGTCTCTGTGACAATTTCATGTAACTAAAATCATACAATATTCATCCTTTCACTTCTGGTTTTTCTCACTTAGCATAATGTATTCCAGCTTATCCCATATATTGTATGCTGTGTTAGAATGTTCCTCCTTTTCAGCCTGAACCACATTCCATCATATGGATGTACCTCTACCGTTTATCCATTATCTGTCAATGGACACTTGGGCTGTCCTCACCTTCTGGCTACCAGGAATGATGTACAGTTACTTCTCAATGTCACTGAACAACCCAAGTCCTGGTAAATTTAGGAACTCAAATAGTTTGTCACATTAAATCACTTAATAATTGAGAGAGAAATAAACCCCATGATCTGTGACACCTCTGTCCACAGTTCTTCCCTAAAACATGCCACACGAGATGCTGGAGATGCAGCAGGGAAATGGGACCCAGTCTACTTCCTCCACCTGAAGGTCCCTTTGTGTGGGTGCATGCATGTGTGCTAAGTCGCTTCAGTCATGTCTGACTCTTCTAATCCCATGGACTGTAGCCCACCAGGTTCCTCTATCCATGGGATTCTCCATAAAAGAATACTGGAATGGGCTGCCATTTCCTCCTCCAGGGGAACTTCCCAACCCAGGGATTGAAACTGCATCTTCTCATGTCTCCTGCACTGACAGATGGGTTCTTTACCACCAGCACCATCAGAGAAGCCCAAAGGTCCCTTTATCTTGTAGCAATAGCACTTTCTATGTTTGGGATTCTTTCTCATCTCCTCAGAACCTCGGCACAGTCATATGCTCAGGATCTCAGTTTTACATGTGGCAGAACTGAGAAAGGAGGATGCGTTACTAGCTTGGTGGAGGTTCTGCATGGATTGCAGTTTAAATTCTCTTCCTTCCCCATCCTCAGACCTTCTAATCCGTGTGGATCTCACCAGACACCAGTTTGCAAAACACCCAGTTGAACCATTCACAATATCTACTTTGTCAAAAGAGAGATGTATGTTGTGGCAACAAGAAATCTAGAAACACCATCTCTACTCAGAAAAGTATAATCTAATGGACAGGCAAGAAGCTGTCACTGTCCCTCTGACCTGCCAAGGCATTTATCAAAAAGCCCTTCACACACACTCAGAGATAAATATGTATTTATGAAATTAAACTGCTGAATGAAACAAATTAGGAAATATTGAGGAATACTGTTTCTGCCCTTGCTTTCTGACTCAGAGCAGGGACTCACTGCAGAGCGCCCAGGCTGGTTAAAATAGGGAGGGTCGTCGTAACGGAGCACAGATGGCGCTGTGACCGTGTGCAAAAAGAAAGCCTGCGTCCTGCCTACCAGCGAGCGCAGTGAGTGTGCTGAGTCTCCAGGAGGCCATGATCGCCGCTCTGGGTCTCTGAGGACCTCCACACTGGGATGCAATGAAAGGAGGAGGTGAGGAAAACTAGGTTAGAATGTGAGTGTCCCGTGCCACAGGCATGATCTGGATGCACTTCGTTCTGTGAAAATGCAATGACCTTTTTCAAGGGAAATCACATAATATCCTATAATTTAAGTTCCAGTATGCAGAACTGTCTTCTATTGATACATCATCCTGGATTAACAGCAAGGCTTCCGTCTCTGCTGGTGAGGTGACCACACATGGTCAGGACGATGTAGAACCAGGCGTGGCTGTGCTGGAAGTTTTATGTCCTACCTCGAGTGAGCCAAAAACACCACACAGTGGAAAAGACACCCTGGGTGTAAACAAAAGTGTAAAAGCAAAGATGTAATGCTCATTTTACTTTCTTTGGGTGATAAACAAGACACGCAGTCAAGATATTTTTGTTTGTCGAGGTAAACAAACCCTTGTTGAATAAAATAGCAAAAAATATCTGCTGCTTGAGACCATGGGCTGAAACTGTTTGGTACGCAGTGAATCCTAAGTGTCCAGACAAAAGCATGTGCACTCCTGTAGAGACTTGGCCTGAATAAGAGACACCAGAGCACAGAAAACAAGACCTTGGGGTCAGGAGGAAGAATCCAGCTCCACCAGCACTGCAGCACTACTTAAGGATTTCATAACCTTTCCTTACTCTGGCATGGAAACTGCTGCACTCAAGGTCTCTGGACTTAAGCACTTATCAAACTTAGGTCAGCTGTTCTTGCTGGGCCTATGCGAGTTCAGGGAAGAAACCATGTTCATCACCATAACTCCTCAACCTCACAGTACCCACAGTGGGCAACCCATACATATTTACTGAATAACAGAATGGACACCAACAGATTCATACGTAAGGTCCATGTCACGTATCGCCTAGGTTTGTGTGACAATTCAATGACATAAGGTGTAAGAAAATGCTATCCCAGGACTTTGCACATAGTCTCACAGAAGCTAAAATGAAGAGTCAGATGCAAGAATCCTGAGGTTGAGAGCCAAGTTCACTGCTTCTTCTCTCCCTGACAGTAATTAGCTCCCACAGACCATTATTAATATAAATTCCTCTAGGTTTTGCTTCTGTTTCTTATATCTGAAATTCTTTGCATCTTTGTGAAGAACAAGATGGCACTGAAGAATTAGAGCAGGCTCCAGGAAGCAAGGCACTGTCACTGAAAGCATGCAGGAAATTAGCATATGCTCCTATTTCAGCTTTAAAAGTCTCATCTCAGTGATTTCTATCAGCAGCTCTTATTTGACTCAAAGAAAAGGGGTCTGGTCCCCACAGGATATTAAGTATTTATAAAAGACANAAGAACAAGATGGCACTGAAGAATTAGAGCAGGCTCCAGGAAGCAAGGCACTGTCACTGAAAGCATGCAGGAAATTAGCATATGCTCCTATTTCAGCTTTAAAAGTCTCATCTCAGTGATTTCTATCAGCAGCTCTTATTTGACTCAAAGAAAAGGGGTCTGGTCCCCACAGGATATTAAGTATTTATAAAAGACATTCCTCCTCACACAAGCCAATCAAGATCACTGCTGCTTATTATCTCACTGACTTCAAAATAACTATACTCCTTTGTAGGTTTAATGTATACGTCAAAGCACTTTTACGTTTTCATAAGAAAAGTTTTCTTTTGTAGGAAAAGGTATATTTATCATGTTTCATTAAATGTTGTCTTCAATGAATAAAATATGACTTTATTCTTGTCTAAACTCCATAGNTATTATCTCACTGACTTCAAAATAACTATACTCCTTTGTAGGTTTAATGTATACGTCAAAGCACTTTTACGTTTTCATAAGAAAAGTTTTCTTTTGTAGGAAAAGGTATATTTATCATGTTTCATTAAATGTTGTCTTCAATGAATAAAATATGACTTTATTCTTGTCTAAACTCCATAGGATGGTTTCAGGGAAGTCTTCTCAAAGCAAATGACAAGAGTTTGAGACTGGAAAAACTGGTTATCCTAACTAGGTCAAAGAGTATGTTCTGGAGAAGAGGTAATGAAGCACTCCAAAGAAGAACGCGCACAAAGACGCTATGATAGAGAACAGAGTAGCATGCTCAAGACACAGACTGTAAAGTGAGAGCAGAGCCAGGAACAGCGTGGGCAGAGCCAAGGCCGGATGCAGGGTCTGAGTCTACCTGGGGCCTTGTTGAAGATCTTAGTATTAATCTGGCAATCAGTCAGGGTGACTGAAGGATAAAAGGGAATGACACTGTGACACTGTGAGATTCCCACTGGATGCGGAGCATGGCAGGAGTGAACAGGAAACCAAGCTGGCATTGTACAGAAGTTCTACAGAGACAAATGTTCATAGTCTGCTGAACAGTCCATGGAAATGGAGAGACTACAATCCATGAGAAAGTTAAAAGACACACCTGAGAGTCATTTGTAATGAGCTGGATATTGTTTCAGGGCTGGCACAATAGAAGACAGTCTGTCACATCAGATGACCACAATGTGGTCTGTGGAAAAATAAGTCAGTAACAGAAAATCCCAGAGAGGACCTGGGTAGGAGGGAAGACCAAGCATGTGGCTGCCAACAGGGCACTCAGGAGTGAAGCTTCAGCTTATACGAGTTGTATCAGCTAATGAACTCCCTTTGCTTACTCCAGCTTGAATGCTGCTTTCTGTTTCAATTTCTGTGTAACCTACCGCCCCCCCAATATTAGTGAAGTAAAACAACCACTGGCTCTATTCATGGCTCCAGTGTGTTGCGAGCACAGGAAGGCCACTGTGGGGTGCCTTGTTTCAGCCCCATAATGACCAGGGTCTCAGCCCCAAAAAAGACCCAGAGCCTAGGGGGCTGAATCTCCCAAAGGATGGCTCCAGCCTGAGGCTGGCACATAAACTGGGAGGACTCAAGGGCAGCCTGGAGCCCTCACGCATGGTACAGTGGTGACCCGGAACACCTGCGCGTCTCTGTGCTGGCTCTGGGCCCTAGTGCAAGGCTCCAAGTGGAGGCTGCATGGCCTTCTCAGTGCTGGTCTCAGGGTCAGCAGACTCAACCACTCTCCTGAAGAGGTTCACAAGCCTCCCTCTCAGCCCTGTGGAGGAGATGCAGCCCTCATCGTCTGCCTGGAGAAGTGCTAGGGTCACACGTAGAGGATGTGAGAGGTGCAAGATGCTGGAAGTGGCTGTGGCGACCACAGCCTGACACTTAGCCTCTCTGCATCTTGCAACCAGAATCCTAGTTCACACGGGCTTTGCGTAGCCCTGCCCTGGGCACCTGATATCAGTGAGGATGCCAGCGGACTCTCCAGCCTCTACTTCCTTCTTTTACTTGTCTTCTGCTTCACCCTTTACAACAATATTTCACCTGTCCATAAAATAATCATTTATATAGTCTATGGCTGAACATATGCAATGAAATAAGTGCACAGAAACGAAACGTCTATGATGCCACAATCTAGAGCCAATCATCGTAAATGATTCAACAGATATTTGACATTTGAGAGATATCTTCCCAGGCTCTCTTGTAAAATTCAGTTTCCCTAGACTCCATAATTTCAATCTTTATTCCCTCCTTTAGTATTATATAAATATTTACTCATATCTTTGAAAAACTTCATGAATATAATTTTATAACATGTGTTCAAAGATATGTAAAAGAAGAGTTTTCTATACAACATTAAAACCATAAAGGTGTAGACAGCTAACTGCAGACAGAAGCACTCGTGTGTGACAACAGAGAGATGCCCAGTTCAGATGTCTCAGGGGGGATATCATGGAGAGGGTGGGAATTAAACTTGCTTTCTTTCACATCATAGTGTAAATACATAGTCATACCATTTCAGATATTTCCAGCAGGTTTTGGCTAAATTAAGTGACTCATTCCTTCCATTTGCCTAATTTGATAGGCAGAAAACTCACACATTTAGCGACTTTCCTGAAGGAAGCTATACAGGGAAAGCACAGAAGCTATTAAAATCATCTTTAATAATGAAATTACTTCATGAGCCAAATCTGTTTGATTGCTGTGCTTTTGTTTTGTCTGAATCCTCTTCCAAGATTTCACTCTGCACACAGTGCAAAAATAATTCCTGAGTTGTAAAATCATTAAAGCATACACAGCCTCAGGATGAAATCTGGTGAAATTTGTCAGAGGTATATTTTTCATCTTGCTGTAAGAAACAAACATTACATTTTTCAAGACTTTTGGAAACATATTAAATTCAAAAATTCATAAATATAAACAAAGGAAGAAAGCAGCTCTTGGTTGTCCACAGAAAATTGTTTTGAAGAATAACAGGAATTTATTTTCACAAAAAATTAACTTATTTTCATTAGAATAAAAAGAGTGTTCACTTTAAGTAAAATAACTTTCAAAAAATTAATGATACCTATACTAGAGACAAGAAAGACGATGGTTTTAAAGCTTTGTATTGGTGTTATTATATGGTGTCAAGGGTTGAATCATGGCCCTCAAGCCCCTATGCTGAAGTCCTAACCTCCAGTATCTCAGAGGGTGAGCCTATTTAGGAATAGGGTTATAGCAGACACAGCTAGTTGAGATGAGGTCATACTGGAGCAATGCAAGGGATATTTGAACAAACACACACACACAGAGGGAGAAGGACACGTGAAGACGAAGGCAGCAGCTGTGGCAACACCAGGGTACAGGAAGCCAGCAGAAGCCAGGACAGAGGCCTGGCACATCCTCCCACTGCCTCAGAAGGAACCAGCGAGCCTCTGGCCTCCAGGGTCCTGAGGCCAGTTTCTGATGTCCCAGTCCTCAGTTTGTGGCACTCTGCTGTGGCAGCCCCAGAAGCTACCGCAGTGGTCATTTCATTTCTTTCTAAAAGGATCGTCCTTGTTAAGAATCAAAGATCTTCCAGAAAAGTATATACCATTAACATTATATCTCAGAAGTGAAAAACTGAAGTATAACTCATCGGTTTAGTAATNCGTCAAAGAAATGATGCTTTTGAACTGCAGTGTTGGTGAAGACTCTTGAGAGACTCTTGGACTGCAATGAGGTCCAACCAGTCCAACCTAAAGGAAATCAGTACTGAATATTCATGGGAAGAACTGATGCTGAAGCTGAAACTCAAATACTTTGTCCACCTGGTGTGAAGAACTGACTCATTTTAAAAGATCTTGATGCTGGGAAAGATTGAAGGCAGGAGGATTTGGGGATGACAGAGAATGAGATGGTTGGATGGCATCACTGATTCAATGGACATGAGTTTGAGTAAACTCCGGGAGTTGGTGATAGACAGGGAGGCCTGGTTGTTGCAGTCCATGGATTTGCAAAGAGTCAGACATGACTGAACTGCACTGCACTGATGCATAATGTGTTTGATCTTATTTTTTTGTTCGTTTAGGTTGTCTTGATTTTTCCTTTCCAGAGACTAACATAGCTGACTTAATACTATCTTTGTGTTTGTACAACATATGCTAAAGAATTATTCTTTATTTTTGAAAAAATAAGGCAAAATAAGCATTTTTAGAAAACTGTTATTGTTCATTTCACTTTCCTCTGTGTTTTCACAAGAAAAAGTCATGTTATAATTAAAGGACACCCTTCCTTGGCATGTTTTATGGTCCCACTAAACATAGCACAGTATTGTTGAAGGTGCTGATAGGTAACAAAGGCAAGTATCCTTAATGTCAGATTTACCTTTTCATCTCCTGGATACCTGGGGGGATAAACTTTACTAAACTCAAATGTCAGAGCTCTATTCTGCATTTCAGCATGATAGCTCAGCAATGTGCAGTTGTACACTTCAGCAGAAATGTCTGCCTGGCCAGATTAATGGTCAGATTAATGGTATCTGTTTATTTTAAATAAATCTATTTTGAGGCAATGTCTCCAGGTGTTTGCCTAGTTAATAACAAAAGGCTCCCTAGAGGGCCTAGAATAAGCATAAAAGAAATAAAGGATTTTTTTCAAGGTAATTATCTCTAGTCAATAATAATTAGTCAATGAGTAGATTGGGATTGGACAAATGAAAAATGATGTTTTAAACTTTTTATCAGATCAGAAAAGTTAAAATTAGATGACTTTCTACTTGTTTTTCACTTTGTAAGTGTTGGGGATGCTGAACAATATTTAGATATGATGTTCTGATGAATGATGAAATGTTTCTTTTTGAGCAGTAATTATAGAAGATAATAAGAAGGAACTCTGGGGATCCTTATTTAACTCTAAGGTGTGTCTTTGAATCCACATCTAAAAGTACCATACCAAATTTACCTCTGTAATCTTCCGATCAATTCAGAAATGTCATTTCAGCTTCTTTTACAAATGTTAGCACTTGGTTCTGAAATGATAAATCATCTCTTTGGTTCTTGTTCCATTTTCCTTTTCTGTAGTTTTGACAAAATTGAACATCATTACCTATAAAATTTCTGCTTATTGAGTTTTTCAGATTTGTTGAGCATTCTTCATCTCAACATTTTTTTTTTTCTTCTGAGGAGTGGGAGCATTAGGAAGGAAAAGTACCTAAATGGATCATTCTTTTATATGCCAAGTGGCTTACATATATAATATTATTTAATTACCAGGTAAATTTCATGCTTTATGAGGTATATCAGTTTACAAAGCGGCCATAATAAAGTGCCACAGACTGGGTGGCTTAAATACCAAAAATTTATTATCCTCACATTTCTGGAGACTAGAAGCCCAAGGTCAATGTGTTGGCAGGATTGGTTTCTTCTAAGGGCCTTCCTCCTTGCTTGTAGATGACTGTCTTCTTCCTGGTCTTCACATGGTCTTTTTCCGTGTGTGCCTATCCTCACCTCCTTTTCTTATAAGGACACAAGTCATTGCATTATGGTCCAACTAATTTTCCTTTAATTGTCTCTTTAAAAGCACTGTTTTAAAGACCTAATTTTATCTGATTAAGATCTTGCTTCTAAGAGATAATTAAGTACTGGGAGTGAGGATTTTAACACATAAATTTTGGAAGAGACACTATTCAGACTATAACAGGAGGGTTATGTAGGAGGCAACTGAGACTCAGTGAATTTAAGGGTGAGTCATAGGAAATGAAATTTGTCATTTCAGAAATTCTCCATGAAATCAATAACATTGTCTACCACATTCTGCCTCCCACCTGGATTTTGTTCTTGACATGGTCATTAACTCTGAATGACTTTCAGAAAGTTCCTAAACTTTATTTTTTTGCTATTGTTCATTGTACAAAACAAGGAAGTCTTGAGGGATTTAAGGAATCATACAATTCAAATATTTTGGATGACAGGAGTTGAATATCGGCCATAAGTCCTGATTCTCCACTTATATTGTAGAACCTTTGGAGTGGAAACAAATTTCAATTTTTAATTTCACTAATAATTAAACAATACTGAATTTATGATTAATTAATCAAATTGGAATTTTTTAAGTTCTTTATTACAATGGAGAAATGAGACGTTTTCACTTCAAAGTATATATCATATGTTGATTTCATTATAGGGGACTGGAATGCAAAAGTAGGAAGTCAAGAAACACCTGGAGTAATAGGCAAATTTG
>SJYA01007597.1:0-18126 GCA_006410615.1 Neotragus moschatus | reverse complement strand
CTTGTACTAATCAGGGTTTTCCAGAGAAACATAATCAATAAGATGTGTGCTTGATTGCTTATTTATTTGAAGGAATTGCTCATGCAGTTATAGAGGCTAACAACTCCCAAGATTTACAGGGTGGTTCAGCATGCTGGAGTCCTAGGAGAGCCTACTGTGTAGTTCTTATCTGCAGGAGCACAGTCTCAAGTTTCAGGAAGTACTGATCTTTAAGTTCAAGTCCAAAGGTAGGAAGAAGTCAGTGTTCCAGGACAACATGCCTTATTCAGACTATCAGTTTCAATGTTAATCTCAACCTAATACACTCTTTTAGAAGCATCCAGAATAATGTTTGGCCAAATATCTGAGCATTTCATGACCCAGTCAAGTTAACACAGAAAATTAGCAATATTCATATTTACTTATTACTGTATAAGAGTTTCTTTTCTTAGAATTTTGCATGTATTAATTTATTGAATGCATGCATGCAAATGAGGTCGCTTCAGTCACATCCAACTCTTTGTGACCCCATGGACTATGGCCCACAGGCTCCTCTGACCATGGGGATTCTCCAGGCAAGAATACTGGAGTGGGTTGTCATGNCTGTATAAGAGTTTCTTTTCTTAGAATTTTGCATGTATTAATTTATTGAATGCATGCATGCAAATGAGGTCGCTTCAGTCACATCCAACTCTTTGTGACCCCATGGACTATGGCCCACAGGCTCCTCTGACCATGGGGATTCTCCAGGCAAGAATACTGGAGTGGGTTGTCATGCCCTCCTTCATGGATTAATTTATTGTATACTCATAACAAAACTATGAGTTCATATTACTTTTTTTTTTTTAATTTGGGAGATAAAGAACAGATAAATAATTAGCCTAAGAGCAAAACACTGAAAAAAGATAGTGTTAGAATTTTAATGACAATTTTCTGGTGACAAAAATGGTACTCCTTGTCACAATTTGACACAGGCTCTTAGATTGGACAATTTGGATTATAAATACAGATGTCCAAAATCATTTATATCTAGACACTTTCTAGAGTAAGAGGTTTGCTAACAATTATGCTGGGACTATAGGCATAAACTGAGACTATTACCATCAAATAAAGTTTTGGTAAAAGAAATACTGCATAATTATGTAAGACTGTAGACATATTTCCCTCCCTTTTCCTACTACTGGTGAAAAGTAAGAATAAAAACTAACATTTACCCCAGCATGCAGAGATAACATGGCTGACTAAAATGAGCTCAAGACAGACTGATTAGTTACAGAAGGAACTGTAGGGCCAAGCAAGCAGATAGCAGTCATTCTCAAGGTTAACAAGTAAAGCAGAAAGCTGGCATTTTGTAGAACACATTAGACATAGACTCTGCATTGAATATCAACTGATAAAGATTCAGTTCTTAAGTGGTACTTGCAGCATTGAATATAACAAAGGCTAAGAACCTAATAGTAAGGGCACTTTAACAAATAAGTGGAATTCTTACAGCAATGATTAGATTAGATCCACTAAAGAGAATCGGCTAAAATGAACAACATATAAAAGGCAAACTATACTAGGAAAGATACATTCCTTTGAAAAGGCTAGTAGGTTTATTTTTCCCTTGCTTTGTAGGAGCATGGGATGCTATTATCAGAACTATAGTCTGTATCTCTTAAAATTCTGTTTATTCATTTTATCAGTACTATATTAGTTATATATTGTGCCACAAATTACTCCAAAACTTAGCAGTTTAAAACTGCAAATATCTTATAATTCTTACAGATCATGAAGTCAGGAGCAGCTTAAATGGGTAATTCTGGCTTAGAGTTTCTCATCATTATAATCAAACACTGAACTGGGCCTGTGATCTCTTGTGAAGGTTTGACTAGAGTAGATTTTTTTTCCAAAATCACTTGCAAGGTTTTAGGCAGACCTTAGTTCCCTGTGGGCTGTTGGACTGAGGGCATCAATTCATCCCTGGACATTGGCCTCTTTATGTGGACCTTTCTATATCTCACATGGCAGCTGACTTCACCTAGAAAAAATTATCTAAGAGGAAGTAAGAATGTATGTCAGATATTTATTACCTAATCTCAGAAGTAAATTATCACTTAACCTTATGTATTAGATGTGAAAGTATTAGTTCCTTAGTCATGTCCAACTCTTTGCGACTCCATGGATTTTATAGCCTTCCAGGCTCCTCTGTTCATGGAATTTTCCAGGCAAGTATATTGGTAGCCGTTCCATTCTCCACAGGATCTTTTGGACCCAGAGACTGAACCCAGGTCTCCCACATTGCAGACAGATTCTTTACCTCCTGAGCCACCAGGGGATCCTCCATTAGATATGTCACTAAATTTAGTACACACACTACAGGAAGGGATTATGCAAATTCAGGAGGTAAAATAATTGAAGGCCCTCTTGGATGATGCCTTCCATATTCTACCCTCTCCCTGAGTAATAGTTCCCAGCCCTCCACATATGAGATACACTCTCTTCCTCTGAAGGCTGCTCATAGTCTCATGGCATCAGATCAAAATCCATAGTCTAGTCTTTTAAATAAGGTCTGGGTGTGGCTGAGGCTCCTCAAGTGTAGTTTATTTATAGCTTTTTGAGCACAATTCCTTTTGATCCATGAAACTAAATAGATGAGCTGTCTGCTATCCATATACCTAACATACAATGATAGGCCCACATAGGATAGCCACTGTAGAAATTTCTGTTCAAAATGTGGGAATGGGAGGCTAAAGTCCATCACTGGCCTATAGAATTTCTGAAGTCCATAAAGAATAATGTTGGAAATTTGAATGATCTTAAGGCTTTGGAATAATTCTCCATGACTTTGAGCTCCACCAACTGGGTTCTTTTCATTTTAATTTAATTGGAGTATAATTGCCTTACAATAATGTGTTGTTTTCTTGCTATACAATGACATGAATCAGCTAAAAGTATACATATATCCCCTTACTCTTGGGCCTTCCTCCTACCGCACCATCCCACCCCTCTAGGTCCTTACAGAGTTGGGCTCCCTGTGTTATACAGCTGTTTCCCATCAGCTATTTACTTCATACACGGTAATGTATATATGTGGCACCCCACTCCAGTACTCTTGCCTGGAAAATCCCATGGATGGAGGAGCCTGGTGGGCTGCAGTCCATGGGGTCATGAACAGTCAGACATGACTGAGAGACTTCACTTTCCCTTTTCACTTTCATGCATTGGAGAAGGAAATGGCAACCCACTCCAGTGTTCTTGCCTGGAGAATCTCAGGGATAGGGGAGCCTGGTGGGCTGTCATCTCTTGGGTCCACAGAGTCAGACACGACTGAAGTGACTCAGCAACAACAGCAGCAATGTATATATGTCAGTGTTAACTCTCCCAATTTATCCCACACTCTTCTTCCACAACTGTGTCAACAAATTCATTCTTTGCCTGAAAATCCCTATTTCTGCCTGCAAATTTCATCAGTGCCATTTTTTTAGATTTCATGTATATGTGTTAATATATGATATTTGTTTTTCTCTTTCTGATTTACTTCACTCTATATAACAGGCTCTAGGTTCATTCACCTCAGTTCAACTGACTCAAATTTGTTCCTTTTTATGACTGAATAATATTCATATATATATATATATACACACACACACACCCCACAACTTCTTTATCCATTCACCTGTTGATGGGCATTTAGGTTGTTTCCATGTTCTGGCTATTGTAAATAGTGCTGCAGCAAACATTAGGTATATGTGTCTTTTCAAATTATGGTTTTCTCAGATTATATGATGTGGAGAAAAGGGAATCCTCCTGCACTGTTGGTGGGAATGTAAATTGATGTAGCCACTGTGGAGAACAGTATTGAGATTTCTTTAAAAACTAGAGATAAAACTATTATATAACCCATCAATCCTAGTACTGGACATATACCCTGAGAATTCTGGGCTCTTTTGAGTGAAGTTTCTTTTTCAGGAAAGGTAGAGGAAAAAACGATGGCACCCCACTCCAGTACTCTTGCCTGGAAAATCCCATGGATGGAGGAGCCTGGTAGGCTACAGTCCATGGGGTCGCAAAAGAGTCGAACATGACTTAGCAACTTCACTTTCACTTTTCACTTCCATGCCTTGGATAAGGAAATGACAACCCTCTCCAGTATTCTTGCCTGGAGAATCCCAGGGACGGAGGAGCCTGGTGGGCTGCCATCTATGGGGTCACACAGAGTTGAACACGACTGAAGCGACTTAGCAGCAGCAGCAACAGCATATGTTCATAACTGAGCAGTTTTCTCAGCCTACTTCAAGTTTTCCATATTCCATACTGAGTCAAGTGTCCTCTAATTCCATTACAATTGTCAGAAACTCATTCATTCCCAATTAATGCCCTAACTATGATAAAAGAGACCCCAGAAGTTTAGGAGTTCAATTTGCTTGTTTGGGTTTTCAGAATTCTTGGCCCTCTCTGTAGATATAGAAATAAGACTTGCTTCAGGAAAGTCACAGAGGCTTTCATATCACTTACTTAATGCCTGGAACAAGGAATTTAAAACCCTGAGTGCATAATTTTCTTTTCTCAAACCCTCCAGCACAGTGAGAAACAACCAACCAACTGTCGGGAGCCTCATTAGGCATTAACTGACAAAATGGAGGCATGGCCCCAACCCACTGTCTTTGTCCCATAGGCACGGACCCAGGATGAAGGAGTTAGGTCTTGTAATTCTGACTTGTTTTTTCCTCTCCTCAGCTGAGTTGACTGAAAGGAAATATTAAGGTGCTTATTGTTCTTGAGAGGAGCATGAGAAGGCACAAAGCCTTCTGCAGCTGTGTTCAGAGAATAATTCATAAAGTTAATCATTGACATTTGTTCAAAGGCTTATACAAAAGAGTATTCCAGGATGAGGACATAGGCTGCAGCTTGAGGCCATGGGAGGGATTGCTATCTGAAGCTTATTTGTGAGGAAAATGTTTGTGGCAAAGGAGTTTACTGAATTTAGGGCTTTCAGTTCAGTTCAATCACTCAGTCGTGTCTGACTCTTTGTGACCCCATGAATCGCAGCATGCCAGGCCTCCCTGTCCATCACCAACTCTTGGAGTTCACTCAGACTTGAATCCATCAAGTCAGTGATGCCATCCAGCCATCTCATCCTCTGTCGTCCCCTTCTCCTCCTGCCCCCAATCCCTCTCAGCATCAAAGTCTTTTCCAATGAATCACCTCTTCGCATGAGGTGGCCAAAGTACTGGAGCTTCAGCTTTAACATCATTCCTTCCAAAGAAATCCCAGGGTTGATCTCCTTCAGAATGGACTGGTTAGACCTCCTTGCAGTCCAAGGGACTCTCAAGAGTCTTCTCCAACACCACAGTTCAAAAGCATCAATTCTTTGGCACTCAGCCTTCTTCATGGTCCAACTCTCACATCCATACATGACTACTGGAAAAACCATAACTTTCACTAGATGGACATTTGTTGACAAAGTAATGTCTCCGCCTTTGAATATGCTATCTAGGTTGGTCATAACTTTTCTTCCAAGGAGTAAGTGTCTTTTAGTTTCATGGGTGCAATCACCATCTGCAATGATTTTGGAGCCCAAAAATATAAAGTCTCTTACTGTTTCCATTGTCTCCCCATCTATTTGCCATGAAGTGATGGGGCCAGATGCCATGATCTTAGTTTTTTGAATGTTGAGCTTATTTAAGCCAACTTTTGACTATCCTCTTTCACTTTCATCAAGAGGCCCTTTACTTTGTCTTCACTTTCTGCCATAAGGGTGGTGTCATCTGCATATTTATCAGGTTATTTATATTTCTCCTGGCAATCTTGATTCCAGCTTTTGCTTCTTCCAATCTAGCGTTTCTCCTGATGTACTCTGCATATAAGTTAAATAAGCAGGGTGACATACTCCTTGTCCTATTTGGAATCAGTCTGTTGTTCCATGTCCAGTACTAACTGTTGTTTCCTGACCTGCATACAGGTTTCTCAAGAGGCAGGTCAGGTGGTCTGGTATTCCCATCTCTTTCAGAATTTTCCACAATTTATTGTGATCCACACAATCAAAGGCTTTGGCATAGTCAATAAAGCAGAAATAGATGTTTTTCTGGAACTCTCTTGCTTTTTCAATGATCCAGCAGATGTTGGCAATTTCATTTCTGGTTCCTCTGCCTCTTCTAAAACCAGCTTGAATATCTGGAACTTCATGGTTCACGTATTGTTGAAGCCTGGCTTGGAGAATTTTGAGCATTACTTTACTAGCATGTGAGATGAGTACAAGTGTGTGGTAGTTTGAGCATTCCTTGGCATTTCCTGTCTTTGGGATTGGAATGAAAACTGACTTTTTCCAATCCTATGGCCATTGCTGAGTTCTTCAAATTTGCTGGGATATTGAGTGCATTACTTTCACAGCATCATCTTTTAGGATTTGAAATAGCTCAACTGGAATTCTGTCACCTCCATTATCATTTGTTAAAACAACAAATAGTGTAGATTTCTGGATACTAGTTAGTTGACATGAAACTGAATTATAAATGATTGGTGGCAACAAATTAGAATATTGCAAATCGGAATATTATAGGAAGTTTGCAATTATAGAACATGGTTGATGAGCAATGCAAAGGAGAGATAGAATCCACAGACATTTGGCCTGGTACATGCTCTTCTGGGGGTCAAGCTAGGGTTTTCCAACTTTTATTTTTAACTGATCCCTAACCTTCACTCTAAAATATGATCTAAAATCTATAGAAAAAGAGACATGTTCCATTAGGTTTGAGGGGGTATTATTTGTTTGTAAACATGTTTTCAGAACTACTAAATAAAATGGAAAAGTGAAGCACAGGAATCTTACAGAGGAGCTAGGCATTCTCTGCATAGTAGTTTTTGTAATCATGAGCAAAAATAAATTAAAAAGATGTTGGATTGACTAGAGCTGCAATTTAGCCTTTAAATACAGTTATGAGTAAAATTCACTCTCAAGCAGTAAAGTCATAGATGCAGGCCACTGAACTGCAGGATTAGATCTTGATATATAAGACAATAGGTTGCCTTTTTGAAGCTGACTCTGAAAACATCAAACAGATATTGTGCATTGATATTTTGTTTTCTCTTAATGTCTACAAGGTAGTAAACCAGTAGATTCAGTTATCAGGAGAGAAAGGTTTTCTATCCTTGTATTACTCACTTATTTTCACACAAAAATTTGAAACACTCACATTTTCTTTTACTAATGGAATTTTTCCTTCCTGCTCACCTTAATTTTAAGTGTATTGCCAGAAAACTTGAATTTTATGCTGAAAGATCAGTTAGTTTACATACTAGTTTAAGACCACTAAAAACATAGTTCAGATTTTAAATATTTTCATTCTATTTCTTTTCAAAAATATACATACATAGATATGAATATTTTTGTTTATTACTGAAGTATAATTAGCACGTAAGAAAATCAGCTAATTTTGATTGTATGTTTGACAAGTTATGCCAAATCAAGATATAGAACATTCCCATCATCTCAGAAAGATATACTTTTCTCTTTTTCATTTAAGCTCCCCAAACCATCCCTGAACAGTCCACCGGTTAGACTTAGTATGTTAGCTTTGTTTGCTGGTTTTAGAAACTCAATGCAATGCATTTATATACCAGGTGGTCCATTTCTGGATTTTTGTACTCAACATAATGCTTTTCAGATTCATCCAACTGTGACATGAATCAGTGCTTCAGTCATTTTTATATATCCTAGTATATGAGTAGGGGCTTCCCAGCTGGCTCAGTGGTAAAGAATCTGACTGCCAATGCAGGAGCTTCAGGAGATGTGGCTTTGAACCCTGGGTCAGAAAGATACCCTGGAGGAGATAATGGCAACCCACTCCAGTATTCTTGCCAGGATAATTTAGTGTACAGAGGAGCCTGGCAGACCTTAGTCCATGCGTCGCAAAGAGTCAGATTTTTTAAATCAGTTTTACCAAGATTAAATTTATGTAAGCTAAAATAAGCAGATTTTAAGACTACAATTTGATGAGCTTTGATAAATTCATGTACTTGTGTAACTATTATCTCAAGATAAAATTTATATCTATAATCATTGGAAGATCCTCCTGAACTTTTGTTTTCAATGTCCAGACCTCTGGGTAATCACTGATCACTAAAGCTTTAATTTTTCAATTCTGAAATGACATATAAGTTGTGTTGTAAAATAATCTTTCACCTGGCTTCTTTCACTCAGCAGTATTTTATTGTTTTTTAAAATCATCCATGATAATTAAAAAATTTTTTATAGTGTTTCATAGATCAGTAGTTCAAATTTGTTATTATTAAGTAATAACACAATATAAGAATATGCCAAAATTCTCAGGTTCATTCTCTTGTCAGTGGCTATTGTGTTGTTTCCAGGTTTTTAAAAATGTTATGAATATTAGTTTACCAATCTTTTGTGAGCATACGCATTATGTATTTTTGGGTATATATCCATGAGCTGCTATCTCTGGGACATAGAATAAATATTTACTTAATTGTATAAGGTTTTCCAAAATAGTTGTAACATTTTACACTCTCACCTAAAATATATAAGAATTATAGTTGTCCCACATCTCTGTCATCACTAAGCATAGTCATTTTTATTTTAGCCATTTTATTGGATATGAAGTGTTATCACATTCACTATCAGAAATAAATGCAAAGTTTTTATTTCTATGTCCTTGATGACTAATGACAATTAGTGAATACAGTAGACTGATCATCAGAGAGAACTACTTTATTATTATTTTATTTTTATTTTTCATAAGACTGTGTGGCAGCTTTTTTCACACTTTCCTTCACAAGTAAACTTTGGGCATTTTTCAAGGAAAAGTGCCATAATTTTATAGTATTTATGTATTTCTTAATCATTTAATGTGTATAAAACTGTACTATTGCTTTTATTAGATTTTCACCTGAGTTCATTCTTATGTGTTGCTGAGAAAGGTTTTGAATGTTGTGCCTACAGCTCTACTCATAATCCCTGTGGATTTTATTATGCACTTTGCTTAATACAATTATTTATAAAAACACATGTGTCTCAATATAGCAGAAATCTTTTTTCTTACTTCATTTAAAACTTTTCCCCTTTCTTTCCCATAAATTTTACTATGATGTCCTAAGTTATGATTTTTATGACTTTTTCCTCTTTGGTGTTTCTAGTTTTTATAGAATATATATAAAAGTTAATGTCTTCCATTGGTGTTATAAATTCTTTTTAAAAAAATTTTTTTTGTATTATAAATTCTTAACCAAAAACCCTGCAGGTATTTCTGCTGCTGCCCTATTATCTATCTCCTCTCCACTTAGTGTGGAGTTTTATCTATATTTTATGTTGTACTTTTCCACCATAGCTTGTGTATTTCTTAACCCCCCCATTTTCTCCCAGTAATTGTCTTTTTCTTTTCTGTATTTTAGTCTGTATATTTACTTGTGACCTCTCTGCTTCTTCACTGATTCTTTCTTTAGCTATGTCTCTTTTGCTGTTAAATTATAAACTGTTTTCTTAATTTTGCTATTCTTCTAATTGTAGAATTTTTCTATGTAGTCAGTCCACTGACCACCCTCTAAATTGCAAATGCAGTTATCTTCATCCCAAAATATGCACACTTCTTAAAGTAGTTTGAATTTTCATGCAGAAAAATTTTATACTAGCCATATTCTTTATTTTTTTCTGAAATATATGAGTTGATCTTTTGGCCTAATAACCAAAAATTACTATTTTATTTTAAAAATCTAAATGTTTCTGTAGCATTATTCTTAGTGTTCAACATTTTTGGGTAATTTTCTCTGTCATAAATGTCCCGTTTCTCTTTCTTTTTTAAAAAATTGAAGTTTAATTGCTTTACAATGTTGTATTAGTTTCTACTGTACAGCAAAGTAAATCAGCTATATGTCTACATATATCCTTGATCCTCCTTTCTATATATGAAATCTAGAAAAATGGTACTGATGGATCTATTTGCAGGGCAAGAATAGAGACACAGATGTAGAGAACCGACTTCTGGACAGAGAGGGAAAAGGAGAGGGTAGGATGAGTTGCAAAAATGTGTCTTTTAATGTCAGATTCTAGTCTATTATTTCAGGAGTTTATTGAATTATATTACTAAACAGTTGTTCTCTCCAGTTGTTTTAATATTTTTCTTTGGAAATTCCAAGTATGCATACCCTTTCCCTATTCATTGATTTATTTTTTACTAATAATTTTTAATGTTTATTTTTGTTTCAGTTTGCTCACTATTTTCTTATTTCTGTCCTTTATGTTCCCTACTTAACTATTAGCCAGGTCTGTCATCTCCTGAGCTCCTTGAGGTTTTGACTTTGCTTCTGTAAATGTTTTATTTTTCTTAGAAACTGAGTTTTGCTTGTTTTTTGTTCTTTTTTAAAACATTTTATTTACTCCTAGAATCTGCTTCCAAGTTTAGTTTTTCTATACCAACATTTTGTATAAGGGGAGAAAGCAAGGAAGTCATTCCCAAGGAAGTGGTGGGGGCAGTTATTCTCTTTAACTACTGTGCCAGTTGGTAGCTAAGCTGTTTCTGACTTTTATGAACTCAGTCATATTCTGGGGAGCTTCCAGTGCTCTCTAGTAACTTACCTGGCTGTTATCGCCAAAATTCCTAGCCCTTGCTTGTAAGCTGTGTTCCTCTATTTTAGTATAAGATAGAGGTTCTCTACACCTTCACATATGCTCACATCCTGTGCACATGAAGCAGATGGCCAAAGCTCACCTGTGCTTCTGATTTGGGGTATCTGCCATTTAGCGCCTCGCTGTCTCTCCCCACTCTACTCCATCACTCCCACCACTGCTTCTAGTTGTCGCCAAAGTTCTCTGTTATTTATGCTAGCATGTAGAATTTGAGGATCTCCTCTTAGCATGTTCTAATTTCAAGTGTATTTTCATTCTTTTTTTTCCTCTGAAAAACTTTTTGTTTGTGTATGCTTGTGTGTTTTTGTTAAGTGTGTTGTCCTAGGCACTAAGAAAGAATATCACTATTTCGAATGGGAGATTTCAAACAAAAGTGATACTTTGTATCAGGGACACTTTTAAAAACTATATCTATTTTTAGATCAAGAACTTGTGGGGGAAAGTTGGGGAGAATGATAGGAATCATCTGAACATCTTAATTAGGTTATACTATAAGGATCCTTTTTTACCACATCTGTTGGGCCCTTTTTGTTGGGTGACAGGTCTGCCCTCACGTTTGGTGTCCTCCTTTTTTAATCTGCAGGAGTTTTTATTGTTCTCACAATTCTTCCAGGTAGAAATTCATTTATCTGGTCTCAAGTGACTTGAATCAGTAGTTACAAAATTGCTTCTTGCTCCCCCCCCCTTTTTTTTTCCATTCTGCAACATCTTCAGTCCAGAATTCTAGTTTATACCACAGGTCTCAGAAAGTTCAGAAGCAGATATCCTACTTTTTTCTTCCTTCCTTACTGAAGGTGAAAGTGAAAATGAAAGTCGCTCAGTCTGTCTGACTCTTTGTGACCCTAGGAACTATGCAGTCCATGGAATTCTCCAGGCCAGAATACTGGAGTGGGTATCCTTTCCCTTATCTAGGGGATCTTCCCAACCCAGGAGTTGAACCCAGGTCCCCCTGTAGGTGGATTCTTTACCAGCTGAGCAACAAGAGAAACTCAAGAATATTGGAGTGAGCAGCTTATCCCTTCTCCAGTGGATCTTCCCAACCCAGGAATCCAACCTGGGTTGAATCCAACCTGAGGATTCCTGCATTTGGCGGATTCATTGTCAACTGAGCTAGCAGGGCAGTCCATCAGGAAAGTCCTTCATGATTACTGTACAGTATTAAATGAAAAACCTGGAGATGCTACATATCTCACCTGCAGCAGGACTATTCTCAAACTTACATTTCCTTCAAGATTGTTACTTGGATCCTTAAGAGTTATGCCAGATTTTCTTAGACAATTCGACACATTCCATGGAAATTGTTTTTATATAGACAGTTCTGGTATTTTCCACTAATTGGTTTCAAAATATTCTCTATTTGGCAGTTAGTTATTCATTTATTAATGGTCTTCCCAGGTGGTGCTAGTGGTAAAGAACCTGTCTGCCAGTGTACCAGACATAACAGATGTAGGTTTGATCCCTCGGTCAGGAAGATCCCCTGAAGAAGAGAATGGCAGCCTACTCCAGTATTCTTGCCTGGAGAATCCTGTGGACAGAGGAGTCAGGAGGGCTACAGTCTATGACGGTGCACAGAGTCAGACACGACTGAAGTAACTTAGCATGCTCCTACATTTATTAACTCTGTTTTTCACTTTCTCTCTAATGGACTTCAGTGAGTAAAAATGATTGTCTGGATATTTTGGCATTGAATTAATTTAATCTTTACTAAATGAATATACATTAATTATGGGATATAAAGTTATTACAGAAAGACTTGTTACAGTTTCAGAATCATGATGTTTGAATGAATGTGATAACTTCTAAATAAGGATGCCAGTTAAAATGTTGAACTAGTTAATACAAAACAAAATATGTGAAAGAATGTTTTATTCTGTATATTTTTTTACTTATTGGCATGGTTCTTGGAATCTTAGTAAGTTTACTTACTATCTGATCATGGGTTTTATTTACCATTCTTTGAAAAAAATTAAAAGACTAAAAGGACCAGGATAGCAGAGAGAAAAGGAGAAAAGAAGTGAAGAAAAGAATAGCCACAAGGGGCAGATGCAACAAACAATAGAGAAACTGAAGTCAGAAACAATGTCAAAAGTTTATCATAACATGAATTGTGTTTTTCTTGCTTGTGCTAGTCATGCAGACTTTCCAAAATTTCTTTGAATGTACATATTTTCTTCCCAGAGGGGCTTTGTCTACATCGTTTCTCTGCCTAAAGCATTTTCACTATTCTGTTGATCTTATCCTTCAGACCTGAACTGAATATCACATCCATAAGGAAACATCTCCTAGAAGTTCTCCTGTTTTATTTGCTCATCTATTTTTTATACCATCATTCAATGGCAATATTGTAATGTGGGGTTTATTTCAGGAGAATATTCCACTTTGGGTTTTTCCTCTTTGCAGAAAATAGAGCTTTGGAAATGAGCAAAATAAATGATCAGTGCTTTTTCTCCTCATCAGTCTTAGCTGAATGCTAACAGATGAGAAGCAAAATTTTATAGCTAAGAGAAAACAATTTCTTTGGTAGGTAACATGCTTGATAACTGAAGCAGAACTAGGCTTCTGAAAATTTTCAAGCCTGCTCAAGTTGCTTTTCATAGAGCTATTTCAATGGCCAATAGGTTGTTTTGAATTCAGTTCTTAGAATTAATAGTGAGTATATGTGCCTTGATTAAACTACTAATAAAGAAAAATTATTTTAAGGGAGATTATTTATAATAGAAAGGACACAGTATTTAAATTCAGAAGATATGACTGGATCTAGACTTTGCTGTTTACTAGTTAAGTAGCCTTAAGAAAATAACTTAAGTACTCAAGCCTTCTGTTCATCTATAATTACAACTATAAATGCTTATATACTAAGAAGGCTGTTCATATGATAAAACAGTAGACTATAAATGTTATAAACTACAAGCTCTAAAGCTATATTAGAAATATACAGCAATAAAAAGGTTAGTTTATGATTAAGTACTCCATTAGCTTAATAATAGAAATGGTTATATATTAGCAATTTCTGACCCCATGGACTTTACAGTCCATGGAATTCTCCAGGCAAGAACACTGGAGAGGGTAGCCATTCCCTTCTCCAGGGGATCTTCCCAACCCAGGGATCGAACCCAGGTCTCCCACACTGCAGGTGGATTCTTTCCCAGCTGAGCCACCAGGGAAACTCTCTTTATATATTAACTAGTTATATATGTAGGATTTAAAAAATATAGTCTTCTCAGATGTTAAGTATGTAATCAATAATCCCCTAATACTTTTTGCTGCTTTTATCATTTTGCATTCTGAACATTTAAAACCTGATATCAAATTATTACAAACATAAAGGTCATAAAATCAAATTCATAATCTAAGATTTTGCGATGTCTGGCTTTCTTTCTTTATTTCCCTCTTTCTATCTTCTTCTTTTTTGTATTTCTCTTTCTTTTGCCTTACCTTTCTATAATATATTCAATGGCTCTTGGTATGAAATATTACACATTTTCAGTGAAGAAAATAAGTGAACTTGTTACTGAGTCTAAATCCATACTATATGCCATACAACAGGACATTGATGGGGATATGAAGTATTGGGGCAAGTAATAGCAATTATTCAGAAAGCCAGCTGACCAAGAAGATTTTGGTCTAGTGTCCCAAAGAAACATCTTGCTAAGAGTTTGGATACTGGTTTCTTTTATAGAACAAAGAAGGTGAGGTGAGTAAAAAGGGTTGTAAAAAAAGTTGTAAATGTTTCCTGGTTTCTGTCAGACTCTGAGGGGATGTATTAATTTCTTCTTTCCTATAGTCATTCACAGGTGGGCCTGGTCAGGATGTTTCCCATGAGGTAAACAAGGGTATTTTTGAAATTTATTGAGATTTAGTTGTTTAACAATGCTGTGCATTAGAAAGGGAATCACCTATTAATACATGTACATTGACACATATATCTCCTCCCTCTTGGATCTCCCTCCCACACTCTTTAACCTCATTATATGGGAGGCAAGTTTCTCAGAGATGGGCCATTATGCCTACTTTAAGATATAGGCAACATACTTGAAGTGATTAACTTGTGGCAAAGGAATAGACTAGAAAGATTAAAGTAAAAAAAAAAAACATATTCAATATGAAGTCAGATTTGTTCTTTCCTGTTACAAACTTTTTTTCCCCAAGAACTGCTATGTATTGATAGTTTTATAAATAGGAATATCACTACTTAAGTATAAAATCCTCTAAAAATATGAAAAAGTGAAAATAGATTAATTCTATTATTTATCTCATAGCAGCAGCCTTGAGAGTCATTATCAACTATAAATTTATCTTTTATTCTATATATTTTCTTGTCTACAATTTAAATGCAAGGATTAAATAATTTTTATAATAAAATTATATCAAAATATGGAGATAGCAAATCCAGTATGCAAAATTTCTCTTCGGGTGTTAAAAGAAAGTAAGTTTCAAACATCAAATATTGTTTTCCCTCTGCTTATGATCTTCTTTCTTTCTGCATCATACCTCATGCCCCAAGTATTTTAAATGTTCTTAGTCTCTCAAATTACTCTTAGGTATTTTAGTTTTAATTTCTGATTTTTGAGCTGGAAATACAGACTGTAAATAAATACAGAATATACTTAGTATAATGATGACAAATATTAAATACTAGTCTCCCCAAAATACCACTGAAACAGTTTATTAATAGACAAAGGCGAGTCATTACTTTATTTTTAAGAGTCAGCACTACCTAGATAGAGTCTTAGCATCACAGAAGGAGACCCAGATTTGTGAAATTTATGAACTTTTTGATATCATAGTGTGATTAGGATTTGTCTGATTAGGATATGATTAGGATTGGGTAAAGATTGATATGATAGTTCAGGCTTTGTGGATACAGCAAAATGAGGATTTTGAAGAAAGGGTTTAGAAGAGTCTAGGCCTGGAAAATTCCAAGGACAGAGGAGCCTGGTGGGCTACAGTCCATGGGACTGCAAAAAGTTACACATGATTGAGCAACTTAGCACCAGGAGATCTTATGGTAGTTCTAATAATTCCACTTCTGAGTATTTATTCAAAGAAAGCAAAAACACTAATTTGAAAAGATATACACACGCCTATGTCAATTACAGTGTTGTTTATGATAGCCAAGATATGTAGGCAACCTAAGGTCCATTGATAGGTGAATGGATAAAGAAAATGTGGCATACACACACACACACACACACACACATATGTCACTTTTGTGGTGACAGATGGTAACTGTCAAAATAGACTTATTGTGTCGATTATTTTGTAATGTATATAAGTGTTGAATCACTATTTTGCACATTAATATAATATTGTATGTCAAGTATACTTTAATAAAAACAAAACAAGAGTTTGGGGAAAGAAAACAATCATTTGGGATTATTAATTAAATTACTCAATAATCTGATGTTCAATAAATAGATCTTTCAAGAAGTCCCTGAAATGAGTAATAAAATTATTTGTGGCTTTTTTCTTTCTTGGCAAGAATTTCCTGGAAAACAGCAAAAACCTTGAAAGCCATAACTAGTTTATGTCCACTAAGTCACATAAATATACAGTAAACTGTATGGATATACCATAAATGGTTTCAATTCTCACACATCTTAAAAATGGAAATTTAAAATGTAAATAAATTATGGAAAACTATTTTCTCCAAGTTAGGGTGACTACTCTGTGTGTGTGTGTGTGTGTGTGTGTGTGTCCCCGCATATTGGTATAGTGGATGCCTATTAAGGTTTATAGGAGAGGAAAATATTTGAGAGGTCATCTGCTGTCTATTTAGGGCTGATAATCCACTTGAGCTTCCCTGGTGGCTCAGTGGTAAAGAATCTGCCTGCCAATACAGCAGACGAGCCCGGTAGGCTATAGTCCACAGGGTTGCAAAGAGTTGGACACACCTGAGCGACTTCACTTTTATGTGATGGTAAGTAGACTCGTGATCTTTAAACACAAATTTCCTGTAAGATATTAATAGGAAATTTGATTGAAAAACCAATGGGCAAGGTTACAAAAGACATTAAGATAATGAATGTAGACATTTTTCTTACAGGCAGTAGAAAATTGATGACTCTTGCACAGAGAAATCATTTGAGGGTGTTTTTTGAAAGAATACGAAAGCTGCACTATGCTGGGACAAGTCAAAGAAGAGAAGCTGATAGTGGTGCAAGTAGTTGGAAAGAATGTCATTCTAAAATGGAGCCAGAGGTATAAAATGGAAAATCTCAGCCTGTGCCCTCAGGTAAACAAAACTTAAGTACTGAGAGACTGATTCCCTATAAATGCTTTATTTACAGATGACTGATAAAGGAATTTTCTTACATAATAAGGAGTGGTTAAGGTTGCCTCATATCAACCTTAGGAAAGTTTCCTTATGGTTTCCAGAGGCATGAACAAGAAATGACCCAGGTCTGGTTGGTCTTGAAAAATAAGCTGAATTGAGATTTGTTGATATGATTGGACTGGACTTGTCTGCTCAGGGAATTTTCAAAGTTGGTCCCATTTGTTTTTTATTTTAACAGACTCCAAATGCGCTTTCTCTTTATATTCCCTGCCCATATATACAGCCTACCCCAAACCCTTAGTAGGCTTGCCAGTTTGCGTGTCTGGAATTGTAGTTCCTCTGTTATTCCAGAATAAACTTTTCCTTCTGACGATTTTCAGCTGGCTTTGTTTACCTTAAAAGTTTAGGTTGATGGAACTTTAATACAATATTCCATAAAGAGCTATATGTTACCTTTGTCTTAAGAGGAAGGAAAATAAATGATTGTTTATTGAACATTTAAAATATGTGATTCATTATGTAGCATTTTGGAAAACTGTAGTCACTTAATGCACAGCACTCACCAGCTTATACTTGACCATGACAGAAAGGATGTTTCCTGGTTAGATCTTGACACCACTTTTCAGTTATTTACAAATAAGCTGAAATGCATATTAAAAACACATAATTTTTCTGGATATAAAATTATAAACCTAATTCTAATATATTAGCTATTTACTATTCTGTTCTTATAACTGGACATGTGAAACAGTTGAACATCTTTGACAGGATAAAAGGGGTTATAAAATATTTAATTAAATCCAGGCATTACTGTTGATAATTTTGTGGCTAACTTGAGACGCAGTGGTTAATGTGATTTAATTTTTTGGTATTAAAGTCCTAATTAAAAAGAGGAGTACAGCCTTTTATCACACATTAAATGAATTTTCCCTGGTGTGGTCCATATGGTATATGACTTAGACAGATATTTTCATAATAAAATCATGGGAGAGAAAAGCCTTTGCATTTATAAAAACAGTCATGAAAGCATACAGGTTTGTTGGCCAAAAAGCCATTGTAAACATTTATATATTTCCTTTTTTAGATTATTTTAAAGTGGAAATGAATAAATATTTTGAAGCAGGTTTACAAACATGCTAGTAAGTTTGACTGGTAGCATCATAAATGAAAACAAAAAAATTATTGAATGTGTCATTTAAATAGGAAGAAGATAACATATAAATTATGCTCTAAAACATTCAGGGTA
>SJYA01007596.1:0-17782 GCA_006410615.1 Neotragus moschatus | reverse complement strand
TTGTGGAGCACAGACTCTAGGGTGCTTGGGGTTCAGTAGTTGCTGTTCCCGGGCCCCAGAGCACAGACTAAATAGTTGTGGCACACAGGCTTTGTTGGTTCACAGCATGTGGGATCTTCCCAGACCACGGATCGAACCCCTTTCTCCTGCATTGGCAGGCAGATTGTTTGCCACTGAGCTACCAGGGAAGCCCAAGGGAAACCAGTTCTAATGGCACCAACAAATTCACCCTGTACCTGAGATGCCACACAAAAAATATGTCTCTCCCTCCAACCCAGTTAAACACTGGGGAGACTTGAGAAGGTACCTTACATGTATCTGAATCTAGGGATGTTGTGTTAGTCGCTCAGTCGTGTCCAACTCTTTGAGATCCCATGGACAGTAGCTTTCCAGGCTCCTCTGTCCATGGAATTCTCCAGGCAAGAATACTGGAGTGGGTTACCATTCCCTTCTCCAGGAGATCTTCCCAACCCAGGGATCAAACCCAGGCCTCTTGCATTACAGGCAGATTCTTTACCTTTTAGCCACCAGGGAAGCCCTGAATCTAGGTATGGCCTGTCATTTTTCAGAGATGTGCTGTATGTGGTTTCTCCCCCCAAATCATTTCTGNGTGGGTTACCATTCCCTTCTCCAGGAGATCTTCCCAACCCAGGGATCAAACCCAGGCCTCTTGCATTACAGGCAGATTCTTTACCTTTTAGCCACCAGGGAAGCCCTGAATCTAGGTATGGCCTGTCATTTTTCAGAGATGTGCTGTATGTGGTTTCTCCCCCCAAATCATTTCTGCTTGACTCTTTGGACTTTGGAGATAAGAAGAATGGAGGAGAAGGGCAGAGATGAGTTACAGGATCCTTGGCAGGCGACTTGAAAGGCAGGAGGAATTTTCCTGGGTGGGTGCAGTGACAAATCCTCTCAACCCCCCCCCCCCACTTCCCGTCTCTTAGCAACCACCAGATTAGCTGCTGATTGGTGCATCCTAAATTGAAAGGCGGGATTTAGGGACCAATTGAGATGCGGGAGACATACTGAAACAGAAAGAAAGGCAGAGAAAAGAGAGAAAAGAGAGAGAAATTACAAACCTAAATTATGCTAAGATCTCCAGTCATAATCTATGAATGTATCCCAGGGTTTTCTTTGTTGTAATTCCCTTCCCAGCCTATTCTCATAAATTACATCCTCCAGCACCTGACCACTCTCTCAATCCTTCAGGCACTGGCCAACTCCCTTACAAGCTACTGGATTCGGACGCTGACCTAGTTAAGGGGGAGGAGAGGGCATTTTCAACTTGCCAAATCTTCCAGTGCCAACCTGATGCAAAGGAGGCTTAATTTAAGACCATGTGGGTTGTCTTATCTACCTACCCCCTCAGCCATGCCTCCAGGCAGAGATCCCTCCTTGCTCAGCCTGGGTGGAGAGACCCTCAGATACTCTACCCTTCTTACATCTCTCGCAGAGGAAAGGCTGAGGCAGAAGCCTGGAGCTGAAAAGAGGGAAGGATTGGTTGGAGATGTGTCTTTCGCCTTTCCATTCTGTCCCCTCTGCTTTGCCCCAGTTACCCTGGCTGCTGGCCTTTCCCCGTGTTATCTCCATTACATTCGGGTAGCTCTTCTGTAAGTCTAACCCTGGCCTTAATCATTTCTGCAAGGCTTTCCTGGGGGTCCTGTTATCCCAGTCCATTTAACCCACTGCACACCACCAACCACTTCCAAACTGCTCTGACTCAGGCATCTTTTCTGCAACCCTTCAGGAATACACCTGCTATTTCCTTTGAACTCTTAAGAATTTAATCTCACGGATGGCAGGGACTTTAGCTCTGTATGAATTATTGGGCCTCTGGCTAAAGAAAAAATCCTCTCAGGAAGAAGACAGCCAGAAAGCAAGCTCTTGGGAACACACATATACCCTAGGGAGGGTTGCTCTGCGTTACTTCTTTATGGAGAGAGACTTATTTCTTAAGGGAAGATGGAAGANGGATGGCAGGGACTTTAGCTCTGTATGAATTATTGGGCCTCTGGCTAAAGAAAAAATCCTCTCAGGAAGAAGACAGCCAGAAAGCAAGCTCTTGGGAACATACATATACCCTAGGGAGGGTTGCTCTGCGTTACTTCTTTATGGAGAGAGACTTATTTCTTAAGGGAAGATGGAAGATCGTATTGATGCCCATAGTTCATTGATTTCAAACTGGAGCCCCTCCCAGAGGATTTCAGAAGCAAATACCTGGTCCTTACATCCTATTTCCCTGAAACCATAGCCCCATCATTACCTTCCTCAAGAAAGAGTCCTCAGAGGAATTCTGATTGAAAACTTCACTGGGATTTCAAACCCAATTCATTGCCAGCTCTAATTGTCAGGGATTTGCATGAAAACCATCGTATGCTACCTAATTATTCTGACAGCAGCCCGCCGTCTGGGCACAAGGAGAATCGCAGTTTTAATTAACAAGAATGCACCTTGCAGACGAATGTGACTGTTTAGGTTAATTAACAAGTCCGAGTCCTTCCAAATCATCTCTGCACGTCTTCTAGGTGATTAGGGCAGGAGGGACTTGGGGCCTTCAGGGGGTGGCAGGGGGAGGTTAGAAATCCATTCGGCCACAATGCGTGTCCGCTTTCACCCTCCGTACAGCTATTCGGTGAAGGGAAGAGGGAATCGCCAGGGGAAAGAGGCTCTTGAAAAAATTGATTTAGGGAAATTTGAAGCTTAGTTTTAGGGTGGTTTTAGTCATTTTTATGTCACCTTTAGACTCTCAGAAACCTTGTAGACACAGTTATGGAAAAGACAGGAAGACGTCCTGGTAATTCTCAAATATCTCTGATTCATTGTCCAGTTGTTTGCAAACCTGTTGTCTTCCAAGAGATCTCAGCACTCCCCAAACTGCCATTTCTCCCCACATTTGGAGGTACGTTCCTACCCCATTTGGAAGTGTTAGTCAGTTGTGTCCGACTCTTTGCGATCCCCTGGACTATAGCTCACTAGGCTCCAGGGTCCACGGGACTCTCCAGGCAAGAGTACTGGAGTGGGTTGCTATGCCCTCCTCCAGGGGATCCTCCTGACCCAGGGATCGAAGTTGCTTATTCCCTGAGATTTCACAGATAATGTCCCATATTTCACTCTTGCCCTCTTCAAGAGTTTTTTTTTTTTTCTGAGTAGTCCTCCACCTCCTAGAAGAATACACTGCATGTGACGCCAAACTGCATGTGTTTGAAGGGCTTGGGCTTTCTCCCTCTGTGTCATGCATTATTAATGTATGGAGGAGGAATGTTGCAGGTGTCTTGGAAAATCTGGTGAAAATTGTGAAATCTCTCTTCGGGAAAATAGAATATTCCATCCCAAATTTGGTGTTTAGTTCTCCTGCACTGTACTCAGAGCTAAACTCACATGCCTTCCCTCTACCTATAGGGACTTCCATCAGCTCCTCCATGCTCACTAAGCTGGAGGCCCATGGCCTCTGCTCTATGAATGGGCAAGTCCCATTTCCACTAAGTGTCTTCACATTTGATGTCTCTTCTGCCCAGGACTCTTTCCTGTGCTCTTTCTGTGACTGAGACTTTCTCATCCTTGAGATCTCGATGCAAATCTCATCTCCTCCAAGAATGACCTCCCCTGACATCCAGTGGGCTGTAGCCCCTTGCCACCTCATGCACCCAGTGATTCCCCACCAGTTCATCTAGGACGTTTCCAGCATGGTACCACGTACCACGCACTGAAATGGTCTTGTCTCTTTATTGGTTTGCTTTCCAGCTTGCTGATAATGTACCCTTCCCCCCACTATAAAACAAGCGCCCAGAGTGCAGGAACTTTCCCTGTCTCATGACTGGAACATAGAACTCATAAACAAATTGTGAGAAATGGTTTCCCTGAGAGCTCAGGTGGTAAAGAATCTGCCTGCAACGTAGGAGACCTGGGTTGGATCCCTGGGTTGGGAAGATCCCCTGAAGAAGGAAAAGGCTGCCCACTCCAGTATTCTGGCGTGGAGAATTCCTTGAACCGTATCGTCCATGGGGTCGCAAAGATTCGGACACGACTGAGTGACTTTCACTTCGCTTCACTTCAGATATGAGAAATAATTGCTGCTGCTGGTGCTAAGTCGCTTCAGTCGTGTCCGACTCTCTGCAACCCCATACACGGCAGCCCGCCAGGCTCCGCTGTCCCTGGGATTCTCCAGGCAAGAACACTGGAGTGGGTTGCCATTTCCTTCTCCAATGCATGAAAGTGAAAAGTGAGAGTGAAGTCACTCAGTCGTGTCTGACTCTTAGTGACCCCATGGACTGCAGCCCACCAGGCTCCTCCATCCATAGGATTTTCCAGGCAAGAGTACTGGAGCGAGGTGCCATTGCCTTCTCAAAATAAAGTGTGGTGCCCCACTCTGCAGGGTTTACAGTCCCGTGGGGAAGAGGAATAAGTAAGAAAAGAATTAGCACAGAAGAACTGCTCCAAAATGGAACTCCTCTCCCTCGCTCCCGCAGGCCGTACTTTCCACAGCGTGCAAACTGTTTGGGGGCTGAAGACTTCGGAGGGCTGTCAGCACATGATTTTTGGAAACCTGTTTTCTGGGTCAACTTTTGGGTGGCTGGAGCTGAGGGGGGTCTTTGCCACAGCTCCCCAGCCACGTTGGAGGAACGATGCACGCTTTCCTTTGCAACAAAGCTGCTGTGGACACCACAAAGCTGTGGGCCTCAGGCAGCCGGGAAGAGCTATCATTCTTCATCTTCTCTTGCAGAGAAGTGAGTCCCGGGAGACTCCTCAGAGTTCTCAAAGACAGTCTTCCTTTGGCTCGGAACTGAATTTGGAGTCCAGCCACCTCCTTACATGTCATCACCCTCAGTGGGAGCACACACGCTCTCCTTGGACTTAGAAGCCATTTCTGTCCCCTGCTGACTTTTCTTTTCCATTCTAGCCCCTTCTCCTCTTTAGTTCCAGTTTAGGTGTCCCTGTGCCCTAGGCCTTCCCGCCCTCTGAGCTCTGCGTCCGTCTTTCCAGTTCTGGCTTCTGTAGCCAGCATGTTTGCATTCACTTCCCTGCAGTTCCGGGTACTTTGTCAGGTTAACCCTTTAAGGCTGTGCTCAGTTGCTCAGTTGTGGCTAACTCTTTGCTATTCCATGGACTGTAGACCCTTGGCTCCTCTGTCCGTGGAATTTTCCAGGCAAGAATACTGGAATGAATTGCCATTTCTTTCTCCATTAAGGCACCTAAGGTTGTATAATTATGTATGAAAGGGAGCGAAATTGTTAGCTGCTGAGTCATGTCATACTCTGAGCAAGCACATGGACTGTAGCCCACTAGGCTCAACTGTCCATGGCATTCTTCAGGCAAGAATACTGCAGTGGGTCGCCAAGTCCTCCTCCAGGGGATCTTCCTGATCCAGGGACAGAACCTGGGTCTGCTGCATTGCAGGCAGATTCTTTACCATCTGAGCCACCAGGGAAGCCCTGGTAATATATAGCAGTATATAATCATTATACACTTAGGGGTGTATAATTCATTCCATTTAAGGATATATTGAGTGCTTTCTAAGTTAAAGGCACTGTGAGAGGTCTCAGAGTCACATGAGTGAATCAGACACAATCTCTCCAGACCCATCTGTTCCCCCCGTCCCTTTTCTTTCGTGGTTCTCTGGCTTTCCCAGCCCTCTTCAGAATAACTCTGAACATATCTGGATCCCAGGGCACACCGGAGTTCCACAAGGCCCTCAGTCACATAGACACAACTCCATGCATTCTGCTGTTCACCAGCTATAGACCCTCAGCAAACCAAAGCCCCTGGTCAATGGGTGGTTCTGTCTCACTGTCACATCCAGAATGCTCTTTATGTACAGACACAGAGAAGGTACAAAAATAAAGAACATTTTTCCTTCCACACTCTTCCAAAGTGGGTGTGGTGGATTCCTGAAGCCAGTGCAATGAAGGCCAGTCATCCAGAAGAGAAGGGAATGGGTGTGGAGCATTGGAAAAGAAAGCTATTTACAAACCAGTTGGTCCTTTTCTCTCTGTGACCCGAGAAAGAGGTGAGGATGAGGTGGACTCTCTTGACTCTCAGCATGGAAGCTTCCAAAAATATGACTGTATTTCTCCTCTATATCCACTCCTTCAGGCCCCAGAACTGGGCTGCTCAATCTGCATTCTTGATTGATTGACAGAAGGAGGTCTATGGACAACTCTGGAAGTGTGAAAGGAGTAAGTTGCAGGAAAGGTCACTGAGATAGAAAAAAAAAATTCTGCAGAAATTAAATAAAATTTAACAGATTAATGCAAAACCTGTGTTTTAAAAAATCAATTGTACAAAAGCAGGATGGAAGAGGCCTGGCTCAACAGAAGTTCTTTTGAAAAAAATAAAAGATTTTAGAGGTTTCACTTGGCCACAGGGTAAAGATGATTCAATAGTATGCATAGCAGCCAAAAGCTAATGCAGACTTCAACTGCATTAAGAGACAGTGTCCAGGATGAGAGAGGGCATATACCACGCTTACCTGCCCAGGACAGGCCATTCTGGAAATCAAGGGCTCTGGGAACCACATGTTGAGTCACTAATAAATCAGAGCTCTTCCTAGGGGGGGTGGCCAAGATGATGTAACTCCAGAGACCATGCCTCTTCCATACAGAAGGGCTAAAAGAACAGGGATTGGTGTGAGCGGGGCAGTGACATCGGAAAAGTGTAGAAAAATACATAGCTGTCATTGTGTACCTGAAGAGTTGTCCTTGAGAGGAACATTAGACATATATGTAGCTGTAGCTTTAGAACTAGAAACATAGGATGGGGAAAAATAACAGAGACTGATTTTGACTGAAGGTTAGGAAAGGCTTTCCACGACAGGATTGCTGATTTCAGGGATGGGCTGTGGCATTCTTGACAATGTAAAACAATAACAGGTGCACACACCAACAGTGTGCTCTGTACTGGTCTGTGTTCCCGTTTCACGGGGATGAGCACACCAGATGAGAGTCTTGCTTTTTTCAAGTTCAGAGACAAATAAGAGAGGCAGAGACACTAAGCACATGGATAAATTACAAATGCTGCTGCTAGAGAAAAGAACTGGCGCCACAGAGGAGCATAAGAGGAGAGAACTGATACCGTGTCAGCATTTCACTGCTACAGAAAGGACTCAAGCTGAGGCTGGACAGTAACAAATCGTCAGAATATTTTCCAGGGATAGTCCACGCTTTGGGATAGATCCAGAATGAGTCCAGCAGCTTTTCCCCAAATTGGCAGTGCAACAGAACCACCTGGGGAGAGGTTTTCAACAGCCCTTGACTCAAGGCAAGATATCCTGAATTCAAATAGTTGGGAACAGGAGACTCTGAAAACCCTGTGGTGATAGGTTAAATGAAAGAGCTAGACTAAAATGCTTTGATTCCGGTGACTGGGTCTCACTTGGGATGATTTTAATCTCTTTGCTAGCATCCTCGAATTAAAATCCTCTGGCTAAGAGCTGGGGTGCTTTGGTCTCTTCCAGACCTGGCTTGTAGAACAATGAAAGGCTTCTTAGCCAGATGTGCACCTGACCTGAATTTTTCCAGGAGGTGTGTACCCCAGGCATCAGTTGCTGCAGAGAAAAAAAAAAAAAATTGTAGCTGGTGCCCGGGGTCCCTCTAGTGGTCAGAACTCATCATTTCAGCTCTACTTCTCTCCAGATCCTCCTTGGGCCTAAGAATTATTTTCTGACACCGGCTCTATGAAGATGAAGAGGCCCTATGAAAAGAAAGCAGAGAGTCCTAAATACATATTTTAGAAAGTTATTCACCAGAATTAGCGTTAATAAATAGAAGTGCTAGAGCTAAGCAACTGCTTACCAAATTACTCTTGCCCCCCGCCATGGCTTCATTCATCTCCTGCACGGGCCAGTGCATTACCACTTCGCCACCTGGAAAGCCCCTTGCCATGTCTTTAGATCATCTCAAATTAGATAAATTTAAAAAACCAGAACTGACAACCCCCTAGGAAACCGGGCCATCAATTAGCGACTCCATGGGTCATTTTAATTCCCTGGGAAAATACAAAATGTAAGAGAAATCATCATTTGAACAGAGCATTGGATTGAGCTGGGAGACAAGGCATTCTAAACATGTCACTTACCAGCTTTCTGAACTATAGTTTTCCCACCTGAGAATAAGCAGGTGCTGACACTGGCTTGCCTAGCTTACAGATCTGACACAAAGATGAACTGGCAGATGTGGAAGCTGTAAAATGAGTTACAGCTAGGAGGAAATACACTGCAATTAGTATTAAACAAAATTTGCCCTGCAGGCAGTTGGGAAAATTGTCCATTGCCTTCTGGGCCATTCCACCAAAATGTAAGTTTTTACAAAAGCGATAGTACACATAACAAGCTGGACTGCTGGGACTCACCCCTCTACCCCTTCCTTGTGTCTCCACTTAGCCCTGTGACCAAAGGGCTAACAGAAGCTGTCTGAGACACTTTAATAGGAAGCTCCCAAGAAGCATGCCTTCCCTTAAGACAGGCAATGAGTAAAGAAACAAAGGGCAAGTTACCTTAGCAGTAACTGCTGGCTCTGGCCCACAGTGGAGGCCATTGGCTGGAGTTATGCAGGTCCAGCTTCTTGGGGCAAGTGGAGGAACTAACATTTTCAGCCTTCAGAAGAGCCCGTCATCCAGCAGGAAAGCCAAGCCTTAGCGTGACGCCTACAGTCTTGAACCTCCTCTCCAGCCTCACCAGTCATGCTGAGCTCCAGACACAATGCCTAACTCACCCAGAGCAAATCGCCTTCCCTTAGGTCCCTGTGCCTTCACCTGGGGCTGCTCCACATTTCCCCTTTGTCTGGCAAGTGCCTAAAATTGTTCTTCGAGACTTGACTCAGGTGTCCCCTTACCTGTCACCATCTTCCACGAGCTCTTAGGCTGGGTTTATGAGTTAGGTAGACCTCTTCCATGCTCCCAAAGTCTCTTGGGCACAGTAGTTCTTTCACTCTGTGTTACTTAACCTCTGTCCCTGTCTGTCACTCCTAGACTAGGTGTTTTAAGGGCAGAGCTGATGGCTTCCATATTTTTCCATTTCTATAACCTAGCCCAGTACTGGACACCAAGTATGCATTTTAAATGTTAAATATCTGTTGTATGTATTAACACACGTACAGAGGACAGAAGTTAGGTACCAAAAGGGAAGAATGTAGAAATTTCTAATCAGAAGTTATGTAACCTGTTCAAGCATAAGTTGTTAGGAACCAAAAAACTCTAAAGATTTGAACCCAGGTCTGTGTTTCAGAAGGACTTCAACTTTAAAGCCCTTGCTTCTTTCTCTCTCACAGCACAGCTCTCTCACTATATTTTCCATCAGTGAGTCCAGAGGTTCAGATCTGACCTCCGGGGAGGGACCTTAAAGTATCTCAGGTTCTGCCTTCTTGTTTTTTAGTTGATGGATGAGGCTCAAGGCTGTGGAAGTCTCCTTGTTTATTATGATACTGACATCATGGTCTGGAACAGGTTGGGACTGGGGGGGGGGCTGGGGATGAGGAAGGGGACAGAAAACACAAAACCCATCTTCTCCACATCAGATCATACTGAATCAGTATGACCGATCACAAGCTAGGTCCCCAAATTCTAAATCCTGGCTATCGGAAAAAGGTGGCCAGGAGAGCAAAGGATATGCCTCTCCAGACACCCCTGGCCCCTGGCCTACAGGGAGAACTGAACAGACTCCATCACTTAGAGTCCACTTCCTCTGGCCTCACCACAACAGGCTGCATCCAGATGGAAAAATGAGTTGAGAGGATATCCTATTTGCATACATTTACATGTATTTGCATACCCACACAAGAACATGTAGTTCATTCTCAGGCAGTTTTCAAGTAAATGTGATTATTGCCACCTTCAGGTTGTCATGGATAGATCTTGCTCTTCTCACTTTCGTTCTCACCCGCCCACAGTCCCTGAGCCCTGGATCATTGCTGTGGGAAGGGCAGTGCTGACAGGTTCGGGAATACCCGGCTCCGGATCAGCGGCCTAGAGATGGGCAGCATGGACAGCTCCTTGCTCAAGCAGCCTCGCCTGAGCCCCTGTCCTCAGCCCAAGCCTGTACAGGCTGTTTAATCACATCTGCTGTGCTGAGACTAAGGTAACAACTACACTGATCGGATGTTCTTAGCAAATTACATGCTTTTTCACTGTTCCGCCAGGGGTGCAACACAATAAAGCCCCTTCTGCACTCAGGACAGCGGACACATCATAAACAGTATATGAGTGTAACTGTGAAGTCAACCACCAGGCCCTTGGTCCCTTTAGAATCTTTCCTCTTCACCATGTGATCCCAAGTCCTTGCCCCTTTTCTTGGAGAATCAGTTTTTCCCACTATTTGGCTCACAGTGGGGTCTTCACAACAGCCTTTTACTGGTGCAGAGGCTCACAAAGACCCAGAGGGGAGCTTATTTGGTCTTTCTGGCTGTAAGACAGGCAGCTGGTGTGGCTTAGAAAACATAGGAAATAAAGGACAGGGTCCTTGCTATCCTCTCTGGCACAAGGAGAGAATCTGAGACGCAGTAGGACATTGGAGCTTCCCTTCTTTCAGTTGGTGAGTCAGAGAAAAGACTCTCTGTGCTGGTGATCCCTGCGCATTCGAATACTCAGGCAGCGTATAAGTGAAATGAGACGTGTGTTTACCAATTCCTTAGTGTCAACATCCTCCTATACTAATTTGCTGATCAACTAATCAACAAAGATGTGTGTGCCTCAGGAAGCCCTGAGCCGAACTACGGTAGCTATTTAATAAATACTCTAATTTTGTTGAATGCAGTAGAGGTTCTGCACTAACATCAATTATGGGATTCAGAAGCTAAAATGTATACACCCTGCCATCTAGGAACTTAGAGGCCAGGAAGATATTCGAAATATTTTATTCATGCATGCCTGCATGCTCAGTCCTGTTCGACTCTTTACGACCCTATGCACTGTGGCTCGCCAGGCTCCTCTGTCCATGGGACTCTCCAGGCTAGAATATTGGAGTGGGTCGCTGTGCCCTCCTCCAGGGGATCTTCCCAACCCAGGGATCAACCCCATGTCTCTTATGTCTCCGGCACTGGCATGTGGGGTCCTTCACTAGCATCACCTGGGATGCCCCATTTTGTTCATATTTAATAATAAAAGCATGGAATACTATTGATGAAAGTAGAGGCAATGAAGTCAGAGAGCAAAGTTGGATTCCCAGCTGTGTGACCTGGGATCAGTCATAGAACTTCTCTGAGTTGGTCTCCGTTGACAGTGGACCAGCAACTATCAATGGCATAGGATTATTTGGAGGATTAAATTGACTGACATGGAAAGAACTTAACACATTGCCTGGCACTGAGAATGCTTTCAAGATGTTAGCTAAAGTATAAGAAAGGCATAATTAGGTAACAAAGTGTATGATTTAGAGTTGTACAATTTTTAGAAAGAACCTTAAAAATCCTCTAATCCAATGTTTCCCAAATAATGGCCTGTGGACTGTTGCCAGTTTGTGACAATTTTTTTTTTTAAACAGTCTACAGCAAAATGTGAAAACAAAAAATGCAGTGTAATAGTAGGCTATTCTCTCCTTGGTGTTCAGTTTCCTCTTTTTAACAATCAGAATAAAGGCAGATGGTAAGAGTGTTATGTCAGTCCTCCATTTATGATCATTATTGCTATTGTTGCTGCTGCTATAGTTGGTGTTTTGTTCATGAAATTTAAGTCTGAGGCCCACTATGGTATCAGACCAAACTCCAATCAGAAGCATCATCTTATGAGCCGATCTCTGAACTCTACTTGAACCTTCCAGGGTCAGGTGCCATCCTGCTGGGAAATTCCTTCCCCTTTCAATCCCAGATAATTAACAGAATAAACCCAATCCCTCTTCTATATGATGGCCCTTCAGATAGTTGAAGACAGCGACCATGAGGGAGCCTGGGATAGCGGGCAAAGCCTCTGGTGCAAACTAATTTGCATGTTGGTTTCCTCCTCTTTCTGTTGAAGAGGCCAAGAGTATCTACTGCTGAAGAATATTACAGGGATCAAGAAAGGTGATGTATGTGAAAGCATTTTGCATGTGATGATGTACCATGCAAATGTTACATCTATAGTTACTAGGGGCCCTGTTTCCTCCAGGGGGTCTTCACACAGCACAGCTCCTACTCTTTACCATTAGTTTTTCCTCCTTTGGACATGTATGGAATGGTTGATGAATGCTTTCCACAAAACATGCTACCCAGCACTGAGCATAATCTAATCGACTATATGGAGTGAAATGAGACAAAGAGCTGAATTGAGTGGTCTTTAAGGTGTCGGCTTCCATGACTTATCACCCCCTTACCTTACCTGTCCTGGGCACCCTGTGTGCTGTGCATATGTGCTAAGTTGTTTCAGTTGTGTCCGGCTCTATGCGATCATAGAGACTGTAGCCTGCAGGGCTCCTCTGTCCATGGGATTCTCCGGGCAAGAATACTGCAGTGGGTTGCCATGTCCTCCTCCAGAGGGTCTTCCCAACTCAGGGATCAAGCCTGCGTATCTTCCATCTTCTGCACTGGCAGGAAGGATCTTTACCACTAGCGCCACCTGGGAAGCCCTCGCATCACAAAGGAGTCTTGTTTCTTTTCTGGTCAGCTAAAATCCCCAGACCCCTAGAACAGCTATTATTTTGGAACATCAAGAAACTTTCTATTTTCTTTTTTTTTTTTGGTTTCCACATTATGACCATGTTTAATATACCTCTTACAACTTAAAAAAAAAAAAAACCCCTTTGGAGGAAATTAAAATAAGAGTTTAATAGGACTGCCTTTCCTTTGATATCTGTTCCCATTTTTGTCTCCTCCATTAAGTCCAGTATTTCCTTTTTCTTCCTGTTACAGGAACATCCCCTTCAAAAGCCATATCCAATTGTTATTTTGCCAAAACCTATGCATTCTGCTCTTTACCTTGCTTTCAGTGGCTTAAGAAGCGTTGTAAAGTAGATAAAAGTAGCGTATAGAGGTGAAGGGTGCTGACTCTGGAGTAAGCTTGCTTGGATTCGAATTCCAACTTTTTGGGTTTTCGATCCTGGGTCAATAACTTTAACCACTTTGCTTCTCAGACCCTTTATCTGTGAAAACAAGGTAAATTTTACAGCTACTTCATAAGGTTCTTCTGAGGAATCCTAGAGTCAATATATGTAAAGTGCCAAGAACAGCACCTGTCACAGAGCGCATCCTCAGGAAATATCAGGCATTAAAATTACTGTCTTTATAGGACTGTGTGCACTTTTAGATTTATTATAACTTACACTTTATTCCTTATACTTTTTGTGCAGGGCTTTATTCAATCTGAGCTCATCAAAGTACTCCTTATGAAGCCCCATGGGTTTTGTTAGCTGCCTACTCCTTTTTTTATCAGGACGACTTAACAGTAATGTTATTTGAATTTCATTTCTTAGAAGTGCCCACACCATTAAAGAGCAGAGCTCCTTTATTATTTTACATCATAGGTCAAAAGATTACAATCCTTTGCTCTGAACTTCCAGAAATCTGCTCTCCTGGTGTCTGGGATACAGTGATCTGAATATTTTACCTAATTTATCCATACACTGTTTCCCGAAAGGAATTGATATGGTTGCCATATTTCATTATAGTAAGAGGCTACCATCTCATTTATTATTAGTGTTCAGAAATGCCATAGGCACTTTTCTCCCTGCATCCTATAACATGTACGTCATGATCCAGATCTTCCTTACTGGTCATCATTAAGTCCTGAATAGCAGTTCCCTCTCACTGCTTTTTCTACCTACTGAGAGATTAAGTTGTCAACAAGGCAAGGCAAGGATTCATCAGCTGTTCTGCATGAGACCTCCAACAGATGTCCTGCTAGTGGAAGTCCCTCATCACCACTAGATCTTGCTTCTCTGCCAATTTTTGCAATTCGGAGAAAAGAGATTAGAAAGATATCTATATTCCTATTGCACAAGGGCCTGCCCCATCTCCTCTGTAAGAGTGAAAGTTCCCAGAAGACTTCCTATTCTAAACACCTTTCATGCATTCCTGAAACTCTGCTAGATTTTTTTCTTTTTGTCAGCTCTTCTCTAGACTTTAGCATATTTCCTTGACATGGAGCTGCTTTGAAAGAAGTATCTGTTAAACACCCCGTTTGGTATCTGACTCTGTTCTCTGGGTCAGAGCACTCACCACCCTTTCACAAAATGTACATCTCATCCAGAACCCTGCAGAGACTGTATGATACCTGGGCTCCTGGTAGACTTCTTATCATAGGCCTCTGGCTGGTGCTGAATTGTCACAGCCAGTCAGCTGATCTGATGGTTAGGTAAATATGTTTCCATGTGTTTCCCATCTGCATATTAATTCTTGGTGTCTCAGAAAAAGATCTTCTATCAGGAAAAAAAATCATCATTCATAGTAGCAATGATCCATGTTAAATTGGAGTTAAGTTCGTTGAGGGCAGGGGCCAGTTCTCTTATTTACTCCAGTTAGCAAAGGAAGTCAGTGAAACAACAACAACCATTTATTGAGCATCTAATATATGTCAGGGGCTTCCCAGGTGGCACAGTGGTAAAGAGTTTGCCTGCCACTGAAGGAGACACAATAGGTGAGGATTCAGTCCTTGGGTTGGAAAGATCCCATGGAGGAGGAAATGACAACCCACTCCAGTATTCTTGCCTGGAAAATCCCACGGACAGAGGAGTCTGGCAGGCTGTAGTCCAGGGGTTGCAAAGAGTCAGACACAATTGAGCACACACATACACACACTCTGTGTCAGACACTTGTTGGTATAAAGAATACAAAGATGAATAAGACATAGCCTCTGTTCTCAGGAACTCAGATGTGTGGCAGAGATAGTCATATAAACAGGCAACAATTGCAACACATTGTGATAAGCTCTGTATGAGAGATATTGCTCTGCATGTTGCTGGACATAGAGTAGAAACACCCAGCCCAGTTGGAGGAGAGTAGAGAAAATACTGCTTGCTAGAGTAGCTTCCGGTCAACTTCTGGTGATGTTGAACTAAGCCTCAAAGCTTAGCAGAAAGTTTGTGCTTAGTCACTCAGTCATGTCCGACTCTGTGACCCTATGGACCGTAACCTGCCAGACTCCTCTGTCCATGAGATTCTCCAGGCAAGAATACTGGAGTGGGTTGCCACTTTCTCCTCCAGAGGCTCTTCCTGACCCAGGGATTGAACTCGAGTCTCCTGAATAGGCAGATGGGTTCTTTACCACTAACATCACCCGGAAAGCCCAGCAGAAAATTTAGCAGACTGTAAATAACTGTCACCAGTTTCTTTCTAACTAGAAAGATACCATTGTGGCACAAAAAGAACCCCTTCTTGCCCTGATTGGGAAAATGATCAGCCTTTGGATTTAAAGACTGAACAGGAAAAATTGCCAGGTAGCAGTGGAGGCCCAGATCATAACCTCCTTAAATAGGTTTTTTAAAAAATGTATGGAGCCTGTTGGGGTCCAATGCCCTATTAAATAAAGAAAATGGAATTATCCCTTGTTGGAGAGGATCTGTGAGAAGTGGGAAGAGGACCTGGGGGAGACACAGGAGAGAAAAGTGCTAGGGTCCTAAATCTCTGAGAGATCAGTTTAGAGAGGAGAGGTCAGGGCTGGGATACAAGAGAGCAGGCTGCCTGGAAGTAGCACCTACATTAGCGAACCACTCCAGCAGTGGCTGCTGGCGACCATCCTCCCGCAAGGGTAGCTGGCCATCCACATCTGGAAACCTGGCCACCCTTGCTCTCTGGGGATTCAGCATCACTGTGTGCAATCTGGTCTCTGCCTCAGAGATGCCATTCACAGTTCTGCAGTCAATGCAGTGTATCTGGCACTTGAGGTTTCTCACCTAGGCAATGCTCTTGGAGACTTCAAGTCTGTTTCGGGACCCTTTTAAAAAATATTGTTTATTTTCAATTGAAGGATAATTGCTTTACAATATTGTATTGGTTTCTGCCAAACATCAGCATAAATCAGCCAAAGGTATACATATGTTCCCTCCCCCTTGAACCTCCCTCCCACCTGCAACCCCATCCCACCCCTCTAGGTTGTCACAGAGCCCTGCGTCATACAGCCACACAGCAAGTTTCCACTGGCTATCTATTTTACATATGGTAGCGTATATGTTTCCATGCTAGTTTCTCCTTTTGTTTCACTTTCTTCTTCTCCCTGACGATGCCCACTGTCCGTAAGTCTGTTCTCTATGTTTGTGTCTCCACTGCTGCCTTGCAAATAGGTTTGTCAGTACCGTCTTCCGGATTCCATATATACGCTTTGATAGATGATATTTTTTTATCTTTCTGGCTTACTTTACTTTGTATAATAGGCTCTAGTTTCATCCACCTCATTAGAACTGACTCAAATGCATTCTATTTTATGGCTGAGTAATATTCCATTGTATATATGTATATATGTACCAGCTTCTTTATCTAATCATATGTTAATGGACGTCTAGGCTGTTTCAATGTCCTGCTGCTGCTGCTGCTAAGGTGCTTCAGTCATGTCTGACTCTGTGCGACCCCATAGACAGCAGCCCATTAGGCTCCACCATCCCTGGGATTCTCCAGGCAAGAACACTGGAGTGGGTTGCCATTTCCTTCTCCAGTACATGAAAGTGAAAAGTGAAAGTCAAGTCGCTCAGTCGTGTCCAACTCTTTGTGACTCCATGGACTACAGCGTACCAGGCTTCTTGGTCCATGGGATTTTCCAGGCAAGAGTATTGGAATGGGGTGCCATTGCCTTCTCCATTTCAATGTCCTAGCTATTGTAAATAATGCTGCAATTAACAATGGGGTATGTGTGTCTTTTTCAATTATGTTTTTTTCAGGGCATATGCCCAGTAGTGGAATTGTTGGGTCACATGGTAGTTTTATTTCTAGTTTTTTAAGGAATCTCCATACTGCCTTCAATACTGGCTGTATCAATTAACATTTACACTAACAGTCCAGGAAGGTTACCTTTTCTCTGCATCTCCTCCAACATTTATTGTTGTAGATTTTTTAGTGCTGACCATTCTGACTGGTGTGAAGTGATATCTCACTGTAGTTTTGATTTGCATTTCTCTGGTGATGAGCAGTGTTGAACTTCTTTTCATGTGTTTATTACCCTTCTGTATGAAACTTCAAGTCTTTAGAACCCTCTGGTCACTTAATAAGGTCCTAGAGGGATTGTTTCAGATTTTCTTCTATCACACTCCAATGGGTAAGGAGTTAAAGAATTTGTACTCAGTGGAAGGTCTGAAGCAACCCAGAGACAGTGAAATGGGTACCTAAGGACCAGACAGGTGAGAAGAGCAGGGAGGTGAGGATCCAGGCAGAAGGGAGAACCTGAGCTGGCACAGGGAGGAACAACACCATGGTCTAAGCATAGGACAGCAGGTGGGAATAATGGTAGCACCAAGTGGGAGGCAAAGAGTGACAGGGGTGGGAGGGAGGAATTAGACTACAGGGACCTCCGAAAAACAAGTTAAGGAGCATACGTTTAATCCGAAAGGCTGTGTAGACACATGAAAATATTTTGAGTAGAGAAATGAGATGATCTGGTTTGTTTTTAAGATATTGAAGACAAATCACTTTGGAGATTGTATCAGTTCAGTTCAGCCACTCAATCGTATGTGACTCTTTGAGACCCCGTGAATTGTAGCACACCAGGCTTCCCTGTCCATCACCAACTTGTTCAGATTGTATAGAAACCTGCTATAATCAGTCAGATAAGAGATAAGATGGCCTGAACGAAGAAAGTGATGGTAGGGATGGGGAAAAGGGGATGGATCTGAGGAATAGCTAGGCAGTAAAATCAGCAGGACAAGGTAGGAGAGAAAGCAAAGAAAGGAGCTGGAGCAGAC
>SJYA01007595.1:5932-17997 GCA_006410615.1 Neotragus moschatus | reverse complement strand
CCCCTGCCCCCACCAAACCCTCCCTACTCCTGTTCATCAGATTAGCTTGTTTCCTTGGCCTGTAGGAACCCCCAAACCTGTGGATTCTAGTGGGGGAGATACTACCTGGGAAGGCTGGGACCAGCCCATGTAAGGTGACCATTCTCACTGCACTATTTGGCTTAAGAAAAGTTCTGCGTTCAGTGTATATTTAAGGTGGGATTCTTGCTATCATTTGAAGTAGGATTTCATGAAATCTCAGAATTTTATAGATTGACACAGCGGTCACAGTGAAAGGGAAAGTTGTTCAGTCATGTCTGACTCTTTGCAACCCCATGGATTAAACAGTCCATGGAATTCTCTAGGCTAGAATATTGGGGTGGGTAGCCTATTCCTTCTCTAGTGGATCTTCCCAACCCAGGGATCGAACACAGGTCTCCAGCACTGCAGGCAGATTCTTTACTGGCTGAGCCACAAAATGATGATGAGGTCATCAAATATTTATTGAATACTTTGTAAGGTGCTAAATATTGTGCTAAGTGCTTAACATGCTCTCACTGAATCTCACTGAATGTGCCATTACTCCACATGCTGTAGTTTCCTTTATTTTACAGAAAAGGGGGCCAAGGCTTCAAAGGCTTAAGCGAACTACACAGGGTCACCTTAAGTGCTAAATGGGAGTCATTTGTCACTTCAGGTGTGTCTGGCACCAAGGCCCAACTTCTCCCACTGTGATAAGCCCTTTATTTTACTGATAAAGAAGTAGAGGTCCTGAGAGGTTGAGACCATGATCTCTCTCCTTCTTTTGTTTTTTTCTACATNGCGAACTACACAGGGTCACCTTAAGTGCTAAATGGGAGTCATTTGTCACTTCAGGTGTGTCTGGCACCAAGGCCCAACTTCTCCCACTGTGATAAGCCCTTTATTTTACTGATAAAGAAGTAGAGGTCCTGAGAGGTTGAGACCATGATCTCTCTCCTTCTTTTGTTTTTTTCTACATTTTATCTTCTCAGTAATTTGTTTGGAGAAGGCAATGGCACCCCACTCCAGTACTCTTGCCTGGAAAATCGCATGGATGGAGGAGCCTGGTAGGCTGCAGTCCGTGGGGTTGCTGAGGGTCAGACACAACTGAGTGAGCGACTTCACTTTCACTTTTGACTTTCATGCATTGGAGAAGGAAATGGCACCCCACTCCAGTGTTCTTGCCTGGAGAATCCCAGGGACGAGGGAGCCTGGTGGGCTGCTGTCTGTGGGGTCGCACAGAGTCGGACGCGACTGAAGTGACTTAGCAGCAGCAGCAGCATGTGTTTTGTCAAGTATTTTCTGGCCTCTGTGCATCCAGCCAATGTGTCAAAGTGATAAAAAGTTACTAGATTGTTAAGCAACTAAAATAAGATTTCAGTTTTTAAAATTTGTAATGGAATCACTTGATTGGATTTTTAGGGAAGCATTTTCTACCAGACTCCTACAAAGGAGACACTGTCTCCCATGTGCTATTAAAAGTTGGACCTTGTGACCACTGTCTGACTATGTTTTTCTTTTAGAAAAGCCAGAGGGTCAGCCTGTGACTTCATGGGAAAAATAGCCACCAAAGATCTACCCAGCATCATTTTTAGTTCTTTAATTTTGGTAAGCGCACATTTTTAAAAGAGATTAAATTTGTCTGATTTATTCCAGAAGTATATATTACAAAGCATTCAAAGGCAAGTGAGAACTCAAGGGGTCAGAGCAGAGCTCCAGAGCTTTCCACAGAGACACCATTTGGGAGGTAAGCATTTCTTCTGGAAGCTTCAGTTACTGTATTTTTAGAAACATGTTTCCATTCTTTTCATGATTATTAAAAGCATAACTAATTAGTATAAATATTTTTTTGATATTAAATTGACATATTGCTAAAATTCCTCTTTTTTTTTTTAAATGTTTCAAGTGACGGAGGATATTGTCGAGTCTTAGAAGGATTCTACCATTTTCTTCTCCGCCCTAAAGAGACTTGGAAATTAGCGGCTGACGTTTTGCATGAAATTTCTGAATGCTTTTCTTCTTATCTCTGAGGGCTTCTGTGGAGAATTAAGAGGAGGTTGAATGCGCACATGGATAAAATAGATCATCTTAAAGGATTGAAGTTCCAAAAATACTTCAGCAGGACTGGACAGGTTTGACATAATGAGATTTCTATTTTAGCTTGACTTCTGGAACTCCGAATAAACTGAACTGCACAAGGTCCTGGGGAGGATGTTTCTCTTCTAAAATATTCTAGCTGCAGATAATATTTTTCTTATTCAGATCCTTTGAAGAAATGTATTTTTTCATCCATTTCCACAGAAATAAGCCTGTAAGACACTGACCAGCTTTTAATTTATGCAGTGGCTTCGAAAGCAATTTGCATCATACTGGAAAATAAATTTTCCTAAGGAAACAGACCCAGAGAGAGACGACATCTCTACGTAAGCTCAGGGTGAGATGGCAGAAGCTCCCGTGGATGCCTCAACTCTGCCTGTAACTGTGAAGAAAAAGAAAAGTCTATCCATTGAAGAAAAGATCGACATCATAAATGCGGTAGAAAGCGGTAAGAAAAAAGCAGAGATTGCAGCTGAATATGGAATAAAGAAAAATTCCTTGTCTTCTATTATGAAGAATAAAGACAAGGTTCTGGAAGCCTTTGAGTCACTGAGATTTGATCCAAAGAGAAAAAGACTGAGAACTGCTTTTTACACAGACCTGGAAGAGGCGCTAATGAGGTGGTACCGAATCGCTCAGTGTCTGAATGTGCCAGTTAATGGTCCAATGTTGCGACTAAAAGCTAATGACTTTGCCCAGAAACTGGGACATAATGATTTTAAGTGCAGCAATGGTTGGCTGGATCGTTTTAAATCCAGGTATGGTCTAGTATTCAGAGCTCAACCTGTAGAAGCCACAGGTGTATCAGCAGACCCTTCAGCTGTTTGGCACCAAAACATACTTCCTTATTATTTAAATGATTATCATCCTAAAAATGTTTTTAATGTAAAAGAGACTGGGCTGCTTTATCGAATGTTGCCTACAAATACCTTTGCATTTAAAGGAGAAACCTGTTCAATTGGCAAGTTATGCAAAGACAGAATAACTCTGGTGGTTGGGACAAACATGGACGGCTCAGAGAAACTTCCTCTGCTTCTCATTGGAAAAAACAAACATCCACATTGCTTCAAAGGCATAAAGTCATTGCCTGTGTATTATGAAGCTAACAAAATGGCCTGGATGACTGCAGATGTGTTTGAACAGTGGATGCAGAAGCTGGATGAGAGATTTCAAGCTCAGCAAAGAAGAGTGGTGATTTTTGTTGAATCTTCTCCTGCACACCCAGAGGTAAAAAACCTGAAGTCCATTGAATTAGCGTTCTTTCCATCATGTTTATCTTCCAAATTTATAGCTATGAAACAAGGTGTTATCAGAAGCCTTAAAATCAAATATCGACACTGTCTTATTAAGAAATTTCTGAGCTCTGTTGAAAGCAGCAAAGAATTTACCTTTTCCCTCCTAGACGCAGTTGATACATTGCATCTCTGCTGGAGGGCGGTCCCCCCAGAGACTATTGTTAAGAGCTATGAAGAGGCAGGATTCAAATCTCAAAGAGGAGAGGGTGAGGAGGCAAATGCAGAGACAGACACTGGCCTTGATTTGGTTGCCGATGCCCAGGCGGCAGGAGTGGAATTCCCCGAAGGCTTATCTGTAGAAGAGTATGCTGCCCTGGACGATGACTTAGAGACTTGTGAGGCTGCAGCCTCACAAGTCTCTCCCAGCGGTGATGCTGTATGCCCCAAAGAAGGTGAATCAGTTGAAACTGGATTTTATACTTCTGACGAGGAGGAGGATGGTGGATCTCTGGAAAGCGAACTCCCCTTACCATCAAAAAATGAGGCAATAGCTGCTTTAGGTACTCTGAAAACTTTTCTTAGAAGTCAAGATATAAATGATGAGCTTCATAATTCTTTAGCTGACCTTGAAATTTTTATTAACTCTTTATCAGCTAAGTAATTATTTATTGTACATCTGAAGATAATAGAGCTTTTGATAATGTATTTTATTATTAATATTTAAGGTATGTAAAGGGAAAATACCTCTTAAACCTAAAAAATGCCTAACTAATAATTTTTGGTTTAATTGCAGATATCTTTGGTCTGTCTGCAAAGTAAAGTTCCCTAGGTAGATTAAATGATGAGTGAGTAAATGAAAAACACGAATTTCAATTTAGTAAGATTTGGGGGAGCAGAAAATAAATTTCACAGGCCTTATATTTGAAATATATGGCATATATGTCAAAAACAAAAAGACCTCTCCAACTATTTGATTCACACAGGTTGAATTGGTGATTGCTATTTTCAGTTTTTTTCAAGTTCAGATCACAGTGTAAGATATTTTAATTTTTCTACCTCGTCTAAGAACCAAAACATGTATCTGTTGGTTAGATATTTATTTTTATAAACATATACTAACTAGACTCTGAAGTATCAAGTGCTAATTTTAAATTATTTTCTCATGACTAGTTAATCATCCTAATAAAAATTATGAAAAATTACCAGAAAAAAATCTGACCCAATTATAAACCCAGATGTTTAAAAATATGCATCTAACTTTAAAATTATTCCTATATAAGTTCAAATGAAAGACTATGACCTTATCAGGTTTTCTTAAATCATCTATAACCAGAAGATGATATGGATTCTTCCTAAATATTCGTATGTATATGTGTGTGTGTTTAACAGAAAAGTACATTGTTAAAATATGTATTAAATTCTTTTTATATTTTAATAAGATTACTCTTTAAAAATGTGAAGAAATATATGCAGTTACTAAAAAGGAAAATATGTAATTCTTAGTTTTCTGATTTTAAGAGCTGAAACAATCATTGGATTTTGTTTTATTTTACTGAATTTTATTTTCAGGACAAACTGATTGTTCTTTCAGCATATTTTGATTTTTTTATTTCAAATTCAGTGGGTGGCATTTTGGATTAACTTTCTGTTTGAGGAAGTTTTGTATTCAGAATGTTTTAAAATATTATATGAAATTATTTATATTCTATAAAATAGTCTTTAACCAGTATAAAAATATAACAATGTATCTGACTTTTTTGTTGTTAAATTTTAAGTACATTTAAGTTACTACATCTAATTTAGTGTCCCTTTTGAAAAGTATTTTGAAAAAGTATAAAACATTATACCAATGATTTTTATTGTGAATTATTAGTCTGCCAACACAAGACACATTGGGAAGTGACTATTTATAGAAAGTATTTTTATTTTCCACTGTTGACTTACTTTGCATCGAGACTTAGTAGTTGTTAAGCCTGAAAAATGTATTACTATTAAAGTTTCTTTTAGAGTAAAATATAGATTATTTATATTTAATTAAAAGCATTTTTATTAATGACTTGATTTAAACTTTTAATGTGATGGAATCATGGACCTAAATCGTGGACCTTGATCTCTCTTCAGAGCCCCACTTGTAACTAAAGGACCCGGTAAATACTGAGCCCTCAATAACTTTTTTCTCTTTCTCCACTTCATACCATTTGGATATCAAATATTTTATTTAATCATTCCAGATGACATAAGAATTATTATCTCCATTTTTACAGATGAGGGAGTTAAAACCTGGAACGGTGATTTGGTGAAAATCTCAGGACGAAAACAAAAATGCAATAGTTCCCCATCACCTAGTCCTGTGTTCTGCTGACTATATACCACAATACTTCTTTTCTGTACTCTATAAAAGAAAATTATGTGGGTTTTTTTCCCCTTGAACTTAGGGTTCTGGGTCAAAAGTATTTCAGAGACCAACCTGAGTCTTTGCTGATAGCTATATTCAGACCTCTCTCGTAAGAACATTGTTGCTAATGAAATACTAGGACTTTGTGATTTGGTACTCTGTCCCATTTTAACACAGAAGTTCCGTGGAGTTCTAATGAAAATATTTAAAAACAACTTTAATCTTCCCAAAATGTTGAAAGAAACTACTCATTTCCTCTATATGACATCATCTATTTTTTATTTCTGGGCGAAATAATATCAAGGTGAAAAAACAAGGCTGCTACGAATACTAAGAAAGAGGTGCCCGAGATTTAAATCAAAGATAAACTTTAAATTGTTGACAGTGTACACAATTCCATGTCGTTTACAAGATATATAGATTTAGATCATTTCCAGAACAAAACGAAAAAGTCACTTTCCCTAAGACAGTCACTACTGTCTGCTTCACTCCTGATCTATCTTCCCTATACACAGTCGCAAAGAGCTGGACACGACCGAGCCGCTAACACACACACTCACATACATGGTCAGTATAGAGTTGGAACTAAATGTCACTTGTCTTTTCAAAGAAAAACTTGATTTACAATTCATTAGCTTTTCAGTTAAATGCGACATTATTCTTCCTTACAAATTCCTGTTGTTTCAACAATGTTTTTGCCTGTTTCTACTTCATCAAGCAACAAATCTTATGTTGAATTTGGGCCACTGTTTCACTCCATCAGTGAGGGGTTTGGTTTGGATAAGAGGACAATGAGAAATCAAGGCCTGTGGGGTGTTATGGTACCTGCCTGGCTTCTTATTTGGACCTAAGGTCAAATGTTAAACCTCCCTTTTAACTTATACAAAACAGAATAATTACAAGGGGAAGCAAAGTAGGAGAGGAAGAGTCAAAGGAGAGCTTGTAACACAAATGCCTCAGATTTTAAAAGAAGCCTTTTCAGTCCCTCTTCCAGCAGGGGCTCCGTAGAAACTGGCAGACAGCAGTTTGCCCTCAGGGAAGATAGCACCACTCATCTGCTCAGGGGTTCAGAGTCCAGTGGTGGGTTGCAACTTTGTCAGCACTAAAGGTTTTCCAGGCTAAGTGCAGGCAGCTACCCTAGTTGCTGGGAAGAGATCTCTTGAGAGAAAGGGGCCACCGTATGCATACAATTAAGTTATCAGAAAACATTTCAGTCACCAGATATATTAAATCTAGTCATAGTCCTATGCTGTCTTGCAAAAAACGTTTCATTTCTCTGAATCTCAGTTTCCTTCCTTCATAAAATGAGACTGACACTTGATTTGAATTTATTTTGCAGATAAAAGAAAAATTTGCATGTGAATGCTTTCAGCAAACTCGAAAGTGTTCCACAACTATAGCGAATGACTGAAAGGTGCTTCCAGGTTACTACTCCCAGATATGCCCAAGTATTAATGTTGTGCTCACTAAACACCAGTGAGAATTTTCTCATTGAAATTTCTTCTGTGCGGTAAAATAGGACAGTCAACATTTCTAGAAATATGCCATTTATCTGTAGAAATAAAAAATTATTTGTTCTGAATGAGGGAATAAGGTGACTTAGAAAGCTTCATTTAAAAAAAAAAAATTGATCCTCATGGAAAGCAATTCAATAAAATAAGTACTCATTGCGAAGTAGCTTTCTAAGTAGCCTGTCATTAGCTGATTGAATTGTACTGTTTCCCTGGGCTGTGTGTCTGAGGGTAACCCAGAGTCCTGGGAAAACAGTAATAAACACACTACTACTGTAATCTTCTTGGGCTGCCATAACCAAATACCAGTGACAGGGTGGCTTAAGCAACAGAAATTTATTTTCTCACAGTTCTAGAGGCCAGAAGTCTTGAAATCAGGGTGCCAGCTGGGCAGTTTATGGTGAGGAATTTTGCCTTGGGCTGCAGACAGTCACCATCTTCCAGATGCTCTTGTGGCCTCTGCTTTGTCAGTACAGGGGGAGAGAGAAAGTGCTAGCCCTCCGATGTCTCTTCTTGTAAGAGCACTGTCCCGTTGCGAGGGGCCCATCTTCATGACCTCACCTAACCCTGATTGTGTTCTCAAAGCCCCATCTCCAAGTACCATCACACTGGAGAGTGAGGGCTTTAACATATGAATTCTGAGTCATCCAACTACCCTGTATAGTTGATCCTTGAAAAACACAGGTTTGAATGGCAAGGGTCCACTTAGATGTGGATTCCTTTTGCTAAATATGTACCGCAGTACTACACTGGTCCTCCATTGGTTGAATGCATGTATACATGTATACAGAGGGCATACTGTAGAGTTATACACGTGTTCTCAACATCCTGGAGGGTCAGTGCCCCTAACCCCCACATTGTTCAAGGGTTAACTTTTCACATATTAATCAGCTTCATTTTCAATTTGCTATAAACTGAAAGGACATGCATATTTCAGAACGTATTAATTAGCAGTATCCTGGAAGGGATTGGGGGCAGGAGGAGAAGGGGACGACCGAGGATGAGATGACTGGATGGCATCACTGACTCAATGGACGCAAGTCTGAGTGAACTCCGGGAGTTGGTGATGGACGGGGAAGCCTGGCGTGCTGTGATTCATGGGGACGCAAAGAGTCGGACAGGACTGAGCGATTGAACTGAACTGAACTGATTAGCAAAGACTTTAAAGCTTATGAAACTTTAAGAAATGGGGACATATTTCATGTCCTTGAACAAATGGGAAGACTCAATATTGAAATGTGCCAATTTCCTCCAAGTTAATTTCAAACAAAATCCCATTGCAGGTTTGTTGAAAATTTTGCAAAATATTGCTTGAAATTTTTGAAAAAATAATTCTGATTTGTATCTGGGAAAATAAAAATGAATCAATATCTAGGAAATTCTTGAAAAATAAAAATAAGTAGTATTTGACCTATACCAGAAGTTTAAGCAATATGCTGTTGGCAAGACATAATAGGTCAATCAAAAGAATGATATATGATGTCTAGAAAAAAACAAAGAATTTGCATATGATAAAAATGGTTTTTATTCAGTGGTGAAAAAGATGGATTATTCAGTAACTCATATTGAGGCAATTGGCTAAGAGAAAAGGAATTTTTAAAGTCGTATTCAAAATGAATCTTAGAAGGATTAAAGACTTAGAAGGAAAGAAAGGAAGAATGAGAGGAAAGGAAAAAGAAAGGACACAGAAAAAAGTGAAGAGAGAAAGGAAAGAAACTTGTAAACACTAGGGGCAAAAAAGGTAAATCTTTTAATAGAGAAGGTCTTATAAAAAATATGACACTCAAGAAAACACTCGAGTATGAAAATATTTTCAACAACACTAGAAATCAAAGAAATACAAGCAAAATGGGATAGCTTTGTGGGGAAGGTTTAGCACATTAGAAAGATTATGAAGAATGATAATACTAAATAGAGACAGGATAGAAAAATGGATACACTGCTGTCAAAAATAAAAATTGATACACTGACATGTATTAAATGCTTGCTGCTGCTGCTGCTGCTAAGTCGCTCCAGTTGCGTCCGACTCTGTGCAACCCCAGAGATGGCAGCCCACTGGGGTTACCCCCATCCCTGGGATTCTCAAGGCAAGAGCACTGGAGTGGGTTGCCATTTCCTTCTCCAATGCATGAAAGTGAAAAGTGAAAGTGAAGTCGCTCAGTTGTATCCGACTCTTAGCAACCCCGTGGACTGCAGCCTGCCAGGCTCCTCCGTCCATGGGATTTTTCCAGGCAAGAGTACTGGAGCGGGGTGCCATTGCCTTCTCCATTAAATGCTTACTAATCACCAAACTATTCTAAGTGTTTCACATGCTACCTCACTCAATCCTCAGAATAATTCCAATTATTATCATTCCCATTTTACCAATGAGAAAATTTAAGTATAGATACAGGAAATCCCATGGACTAAGGAGCCTGGTAGGCTATAGTCCATGGGGTTGCAAAAGAGTCATACACGACTTAGTGACTCGACAACAACAGCTAATAAATAACAAAATGAAGATTTAAACATAAAAAACCTGACTTAGAAATATGTTATCCTAACAAAACAGATATAACAAGAATATTTGTTGTAGTGTGTATACAGGGCCATGGGATTCCCAGGTGGCTCAACGGTAAAGAATTCCCCTTCCATTGCAGGAGATGCAGGAGACTTGGTCAATCCTTGGGTCAGGAAGACCTCCTACAGAAGGGAATGGCAACCCGCTCCAGTATTCTTACCTGGAAAACACCATGAACAGCAAAGCTTCGTGGGCTACTGTCCATGGTTCACACAGAGCTGGACAGAGCTGACTGGCTGGGCACACGTGCAGTTGCAGGGCCATAGTCCGTATCCAAAACCCTGGAGGCATGTATGTTTCAGAATTTCTCAGGTTTGAAAAAGAGAGTGTATGCGTATACTTCATATTATATAGCACCCCTGGGAATACTAGGGTAGCATCCCACAGCCAAACATTAATAATTTTGCAATGAAACATATTCACTTGAAGTCAGATATGTAAAGATTATAAGTAGCTTAGTAGCGTCATAGTTTTTATTGCCAAATAAGTTCATGTCAGTCAGCTTTTACCACCACAAGGCTACAAAAAGGTTTTCAGAGCTTTTCATGTTTCAGAATGCAGGTAGCAGATTGCAGTCTTATAATAAAACAAAAGACTGAAAACTATCTGAATGTTTTTAAGAGACTTGATTAAATATATGTTTACATTGATGAAATATCAACATCTAAACTTTAAGAAATTTCTTTTACTGTGTGTATTTGCGAATTTGCTTGCATGAACTGAATATTTTCTAAATTCAAATTTTTCTAAATTTCAAATTCTGGAACTAAAGTCTTCTGATTCTCCTTGTTGAACATCTTACTGTCACCAGCTAGGAAATTCCTTGCCAAGTAAAACGAAACTATACATAGTATTGAATTGGTGATAAACTAGACTTACTGGTTTAACGTACTATAAATTATAATACATGTTCATCTTTGGGCATTAGCCCAATATAAGTTCAAAGAAATCAGCTTTCTTGATCGGAGAACTCTTGGCCAATGTATCAGGGAGAAAAATCAAAAGAATAAGAGCCCTATTTCATTCCACTTTTACTTATTTTTTTCTGAGTTATCAAATCCCAACAAGATCATGTTTTGCTTTTTAAAGGGCTGCTGTTTAATCCCATTATATCTTTCCAAGAGTACCTGTTAAATATAAGCAGGTTGTTGATATGATTAATACTTGCTCAGTTGGGGAACTCAGTGATGTTACATATAGTCTTGTTTCCTGTAATAAGCATAAAGACCAGGTTTGGTTTTGTTTTCTTCTAACTTCCTCTTTGAATGCCACTAAACTCCCCTGTTGTTAATGCAAAGTCACACCAGTGTTGCTGGCTGATGCCACTCCTTATTTTCCATATTGCAAAATAGATAACTTAGCCTGGAGATAAGAGTCACTTTCATGTTACTACCTGCCCCACTGAGCAACCACTTCCAAAAAAAGATTCAGAATTACTTCTCTCAACACTTGGAGTGGTTTGCAGAGTGATATTTGCCCCACCCCTACACTCTAAATATCTGGGAGAATCTCATACTGTTTGTGCAATGAACAGTCAATTACCAAGTTAAACTAAGCAAATTAGTTACCAAAAATTAAGAAAGCAAATAATAACAAAAAAGACTCGGACCTATGCACTGCAACTATTTTAATTGTTATAAAGTCAGCCAACAATAAGCTTGGTAAAAGAAGACTCATATGCAATATCACAAGAGAGTAATAACTAATCTGATATCCTCTAATTTTTAATTTAAAAGTATAGGGAAGTATATATAAATATCTACCAATTTACATAGTATGATGTTGGCTTCAGATTACCGTATATATCCTTTATTTTCTTAATTTATTCCTAAATATTTTATAGTTTGATTGCTACTAAGAAGCTAATAGTTTCCTTTTTAATTTTCTGATTACTGCTATTGTGTTGTTGTTTAGTCACTAAGTCCTGTCCAACTGTTTGCAATCCCATGGACTATAGTCCACCAGGCTCCATGGGATTTCCCAGGCAAGAGTACTGGAGTGTGTTGCCGTTTCTTTCTCCAGGGGATCTTCCTGACCCAGAGACTGAACCCACTTCTTCTGCATTGGCAGCCAGATTCTTTACCACTGAGCCACCAGGGAAGCCCTACTGCTAATATAGAGACTAGTGAATGATTTTTGACTATGTCTAGTCATATCATCTGGAGAAGGAAATGGCAACCCACTCCAGTGTTCTTGCCTGGAGAATCCCAGGGACGGGGGAGCCTGGTGGGCTGCCATCTATGGGGTCGCATAGAGTCGGACACGAC
>SJYA01007594.1:0-18136 GCA_006410615.1 Neotragus moschatus | reverse complement strand
GGCTGCCATCTATGGGGTTGCACAGAGTCAGACATGACTGAAGCAACTTAGCAGCAGTAGCAGCAGCATACAAATTTAAAAAGAGGTTTCTTTCAAAATTCTGTGTTGCCACGACAACACCCTGGATCCACCTGAACTTTTCTCAAACTTTGAGTTAACCAACACGGTTTTTCTTATGGAAATGTTTGTCTTAAACTATGTTCATGAACTATGTGTTTACCCTAGACTCTGTCTTCAAGTCTGTTCTGCTTAAGACTAAGAATGAGCCAGTATGTTTTACTCATGCAGATATTCTCTTAAGCTATGTTAAAGAGATTGTATTTGGTTGGAAAGCTACCTTTCTTCAAGATTCACGTCAATCATTTTATGGCCTGGGACAACTCACCTTGTGCCAATGTTATCTAAAAATGCATGTTGTGGGTGAGGGGCCTGGTGCCAGTCTCTGAGTTTCGAGACATTTCCTTTCTCTAATTAGTAGACTGCTTGTAGCTGCATAACAAACAGCTAAAGACTAGCAGGAGACACTTTTTCTGCTCCCTTCTGATGTCTATGTCAGAAGCTTTCTCTATCTCTTTTGCACTTTAATAAAACTTTATTACACAAAAGCTCTGAGTGATCAAGCCTTGTCACTGGCCGGATTGAATTCTTCTCCTCTGATGTCCAAGAATCCCAGCATCTTGTATGGCTCAGCAACAACCTTTCAACTTTACCCTGAACTCTGAGTCCACCAGCAACTCCTCCATATTGATTTTGTTACTTTTCTCCTAAGGGATTCATGAATGGTAAACACAGCTGGATTGTCAGCAAATGTCCAATCTGGAAACCATCTCTATCATCCCTCTTGTCAACTTTTTTGAATCCATGTTAATTCTGTCTTCAGTTATTTGATGTGATTTTTAAGCTCAGCCATTTTTTTTTAACTTTCACCAAACCAGCCATACATATCCCGCTGTTTTTGTCACTCTGTTTTTTTTTTTCCTCTGACATTGTAATTCCTCACATCATAAGTAGTTTTGTTTTCCTCAAAAATCAGAGGAAATGTAGTTTTCTATAGCAGATACTTTGTTTCTTTTTTCTAACTCTGGGAAAGTATTTTCCTTTTAGAGTATACTTTTTCTGAGTCAAAATTAACATACCAACCCTCAAATTCTGATCAGGGTGTAGACTGCAACCTGTTATTTTCTAACATTCCAACTTTGTGCTAGTTTTCCCCTACTACTCAAAAGTAGAGCTTTCCTATAAAACCTTTCACAAGCTGAGATGGTGGGAAAGGAAGGAACAATTACCTTTGGATGCATTTTGCTAATGGATGCACAGAATAAATCAAGATAAATCACAAATGCTTACAGAAACAGTTTAAAGCCATGGTGGCCNTCCCCTACTACTCAAAAGTAGAGCTTTCCTATAAAACCTTTCACAAGCTGAGATGGTGGGAAAGGAAGGAACAATTACCTTTGGATGCATTTTGCTAATGGATGCACAGAATAAATCAAGATAAATCACAAATGCTTACAGAAACAGTTTAAAGCCATGGTGGCCTATAGAGAAGCTGAGTGTAGTTCCCAGAGAAGCCGCGTGGTGGCGCCACTCTTGCGGCTCAGCATGTGCACCGCTTTTCTAAGAAAGAAGTCACTCAGTCGTGTTCGACTCTTTCTGACCCCATGGACTGTAACCTACCAGGCTCCTCCATCCATGAGATTTTCCAGGCAAGATTACTGGAGTTGGTTGCCATTTCCTTCTCCAGGAGATCTTTCTAACTCAGGGATTGAGCCCAGGTCTCCCGCATTGTAGGCAGATGCTTTACCCAAGGACTGGTTGGAAAACAAATGTTGAATAGTATTTTTGCTATTCTTCTTTTGTCATAAAAGCAAAAATCCTCTTAAAGGTTCTTTCAGTTAGTGAAAAGAGATACTAATGTAGGTCTTTCATAAAAGCAAAATGGGGTAAAGCAAACTTTCATAAAGCATGGCATGCCTGTATTTGATAAGTCTTTCACTAAACTCATACTGTTTTCATTTTTATGATCTGGTGATTTTTCTTTTTCTTTTTTTTTTTTTTTTTTTAATATTCTTCCTGTTTTTCCTGGTGCTCCAATACTAACTTAGCTTGCTTTGTTTTCTATCAACACTCAATCCAGGGACTATGTCAAATATAAACAAGATATTGCTACATGGCCTGTGGTTTCATGAATCTACAACCTGTGACTTCTTTTAATCATTCTTTTCTGCTAAACACTGTATTTTCATCACTTTCATTGCTTCAGATATCTAGCTTGCATGAACAGTGAGGAACAATAAAACAGAATCACCATTATCCTGGGTCTTGACAAGTTTTGACATAGATAGCATGGTTCAGTGTCCCATTCAAAACTGACAGCTTTTAAGAGTTTATGTCTTCATCGATGCCTACTCTGCATTCATTTCTATCGAAATTATCATTGTTTCCCCCAACACAGTTGTCTTTTGTTGGTGCTCCCTCTGTCTTCCCATTCACTTTCACACTGAAGTTGTTTAAGCTAAAGATATAATTTCAAGACCCATATATGGCAGCTCTAACATAATTTTGCTATCTTGAGAGCTTGACTCTCTTAAAGAAACTGAAGTCTATTGTACTGACACTAATAATGACTATCTCCCTGAGAAATATTTCATCCATTTCTTTTCTTTCATCCATTATTCATTTACCATCTTCAGCTAAACCACCCAATAGTGGTGCTTTATTACATCCCTACAAAGCATAAACTTGAGTTGTTTTCTTTCTTATATTCTGACTTTCATGTACTTGTACTGTTAGTATTTTATATGAATTTTATTGAAGGAATTACCATCAGAATCATGAAATTTTTTAGTATGAAACTCAGTTATGCAAAGTGTTTACCTGTTTACTATCTTGTTTTTTAATCACTTGACATTGGAGCAGATAAACTATGAATTGCCTTCAGATATCGACCCTTCAGATGAGTCCCAGGAACCCAGACACAGCTAAACAATTTGACTCTGTTTCAGAGTTTCTCCATTAATAATTAGTTTAGTCAATTTCAGTAGTGAACCCATTATCCTGCTTTCTCCTTTTGATAAGAGGGGTAAGATTTGCTTTGTATGTTCTGTGATTCAGTGGTACTTAGGTCTTCAGATTGGCATTCCTTCCTGCTTTGAGTCAGTCTGTATTCATACTCATGGTGATTCAGCCAGCAGCAGAATCTTTCTATGAGGTAAACTCAGTTATTACATCTTTGCTGGTGGACTGCCATGGTGATTTGATGGCAGGTGAGCTAGTCTCCAGGTTTCTGAAGCATCACTGACCCTTTATTAAAATATTTGATTATTCTAAAATTTTAAATTGTCACCATGGTTACAGAAGAGAGAACTGAAAGGTGACAATGGACACCAAGAGATCAGTTAGGAGACTGCCACATCAAAAAAATAATGGGGCCTTGAGCAGGCCAAATGGGGAAAGGAGTACGTCAAACCTGTATATTGTCATCCTGTTTATTTAACTTATATGCACAGTATATCAGAAACACTGGCCTGGATGAAGCACAAGCTGGAATCAAGATTCCCAGGAGAAATGTCAATAACCTCAGATATGCAGATGACACCACAATTGTGACAGAAAGTGAAGAAGAACTAAAAAGCCTCTTGATGAAAGTGAAAGAGGAGAGTGAAAAAGTTGGGTTAAAGCTAAACATTCAGAAAACGAAGATCATGGCATCTGGTCCCATCATCTCATGGCAAATAGATGGGGAAACAGTGGAAACAGTGTCAGACTTTATTTTGGGGGGCTCCAAAGTCACTGCAGATGGTGATTGCAGCCACAAAATTCAAGGAAATTCTTTTGGAAGAAAAGTTATGACCAACCTAGACAGCATATTAAAAAGCAGAGATATTACTTTGCCAAAAGAGTCAAAGCTAGTCAAAGCTTTGTCTAGTCAAAGCTCTGGTATTTACAGTAGTCATGTATGGATGTGAGAGTTGGACTATAAAGAAAGCTGAATGCCAAAAAAATTGATGCTTTTAAACTGTGGTGTTGGAGAAGACTCTTGGGAGTACCTTGGACTACAAGGAGATCCAATCAGTCTATCTTAAAAGAAATCAGTCCTGAATATTCACTGGAAGGACTGATGCTGAAGCTAAAGTACCAATACTTTGGCCACCTGATGCAAAAAACTGGATCATTGGAAAAGACCCTGATGCTGGGAAAGACTTAAGGCAGGAGGAGAAGGGAATGACAGAGGATGAGATGGTTGGATGCCATCACCGACTTAATGGACATGAGTTGAAACTCTAGGAGTTGGTGATGGACAAGGAGGCCTGGCATGCAGCAGTCCATAGGGTTGCAAAAAGTCAGACACAACTGAGCAACTAAACTGAACTGAACTGAGAAGGCCTTGTTTGAAACAGGAAAGGAGAAATGTGGACAGATTTAAGTAATACTAAGAATGTAAAACAATGGATGGATGAGTGGAATATGGGGCAAACAGAAGAAAGAAGTGTCAAGAGTGAATCCTGGGGTTCTTAATTATATTATAGGACAGAGAGTGTCATTCACTGAGACAGAATACTGGGGAAAGACTAGGTTTTACAAGTTGGGAATGAGCAATAAAGTATAAGATCATGAGTTTGAGTGTTTGAGTAATTGAAGGGAAGTTTAGAGGATACAAATGAAAAAGCTGACATCTGAATAAAGGTTCTGGAGATAATTTGAGATGACCAGATATGTCAATCTGCTCATGTTTTCATAACAAAATGTCACAAGAACAGATTGGGAGCATTTAAATAATAGACATTTATTTTATCAGTATTATGGGTGCTAGAAATCCATGATCAAGGTTTCTGCAAATTTACTTTCTGGTGAGAGCCTTCTTCGTGGCTTGTAAATTGCCTCCATCTTGAGTGCATGCATCATTTGCTCAATTGTATATGACTCTTCATGACCCCACAGACTGTAAATGCCAGGCTCCATCCATGGGATTTTTCAGGTAAGAAACGGGAATGGGTTGCCATTTTCCTTCTCCAGGGGTCTTCGCCACGCAGGGATCAAACCCATGTCTCCTGTGTCTTATGTACTGCAGGTAGATTCTTTACCTGCTGAGCCATCAGGGAAGCCCATGGTCTCCATCTTACTGTGTGCTTATGAAACCTCTCTTCTGCACATAGGGAGATAGAAAAACAAAGAGAGAGAAAGACAAAGAGAGTTCTTTGGTGTCTTTTTTTATAAGAATACTATGAGATCTTATCTGGATCTCATTTAACCTTAATTATTTCCTTAAAGGCCCCATCTCCAAATATGGCCACACTCGAGGTTAGAATTTCAACTGAAGTAATGCAATTACTCTACAAAGCAATCTCTTACTGTCTGCACAATTCCTTACCTGCTCTTTATATGTGTCACTCTACTTTAAAATGAAGTCAAGGAATATTTGTCCAAAATAAATATTAAGAAATAGATATGCTTAGTCTCTCAGTTGTGTCCAACTCTTTGTAACCCCATGGACTATAGCCCACTAAGGTATTCTGTCCATGGGGATTCTCCAGACAAAGAATACTGGAGTGGGTTGCCATGCCTTCCTCCAGGGGATCTTCCCAACCAAGGGTTGAACCCAGGTCTCCTGCATTGCAGGCAGATTCTTATGCCTGCAATGTGGGAGACCCTGGTTTGATTCCTGGGTCAGGAAGATCCCCTGGAGAAGGGATAGGTTACCCATCCCTGTATTCTTGGGCTTCCCTGGTGGCTCAGCTGGTAAAGAATCCACCTGCAATGAGGAGACCTGGGGTTCAATCACTGGGTTGGGAAGATCCACTGGAGAAGGGAACAGCTACCCACTCCAGTATTCTGGTCCCCATAATATTAACCTAACAAAGAAATAGATAGATGTAGGCAAAGAGATTTTCTATTTTTCTCCAGAAACATGCTGGTATTTACTTACCTTTGTAAGACTGCTTGAAGGTCCTGATATAGTCAATAACCACATGGAAGTTCAGCTTGGAAACAGTAATCTCATTTGCAGTGAAGTAAAAGTCACTCAGTCGTGTCTGACTCTGCAACCCCATGGACTATATAAGTCCATGGAATTGTCCAGGTCAGAATACTGGAGTGGGTAGTCTTTTTGCAGTGAAGTCACTGCAAACTTTTGGTCCTTCCAGTCATCACAAATTAATCAGTGTCAGTTCAGGTCAGCATTTTAATGAAAACCAAACAAAACTATTTTGGCTACTCGTGGCATTGGCAATTCTATAGGCAACACAATGTCTTCTGAAATCAGTGCAGAACTGTACCATCAGCATTTCAATAAATAGTACTTATGTTAGCATTGCCAATATTGATGATGTAAAGATTTCCACACTTGTTTGGCAAAAGAAAAAATATCTCCCCTTTGATATTTGCCAAATTTTGTATCATATTATAACATCTTTCCTCTTTCACTATATTTAGCTGTTTATCATAGCCTTCATTCCATTTCCTGAACTTTTGGGCAGAACTGTTCTGATGTAACTTATAAAGTTAACCCCTTCAGGGGGAGTCTCCTTTTGCATTCACCATCTATAGACTGTGTCACTTCTGTGTCATTATCTATAATCCATAAAGAGCTTGGGCTTGAAAACTGCTATATCAACCATGAAAACGAATACTTACCTTGAATTGATTGTAGTGTAACTAGTGAAAAGTTTAATATACTCTGCAATAGTTTTATGTTTCCTCAATGTATGAAAATCTGCTTAGACATGGGCTAAAGAAAAATAAGTATTATTTGTGAGAGTCTAAAACCCTGATTTCCTTTAGCTTAAATTTGTCTACCAAAGCAGTTAGGCTAAAAATTATGCTAACAAAATCAAAAGCAACAAATATAATTCACATGTTTCAAGGAGCATCTCTCAAAATATTGACCAGAGATGTTTCCTTCATTCTGGACAATGGTGGCAAAATGTCTAATATGAGAGACAACTATAGCTGGGCTAAATGGGAAAGATGAATCAATGCTAGTCAGAAGATGTCAATATTTTTGCATAGAAGCACACAGAATAATCTGTTTTAAACCTGGTGCACCCTTCCTAGCAAGTCTTTTTTTCCCCACTTGGTAAATTGAGGTTCTTAATATATATGGTAAAGATCTCTAACAAAAACTCAGATCCAGTTAGCATTTCTAACAAAGTACAAACATAGTTTTTTATAAAGAAACTGTCCAAGTATTTTATATACTGGAAGAGAGACCAGCCTATAAAATGCAATATTGTGAGTTAAAAAGCACTAAACTAGCAATCAAAATCCTTGAATTCAAGACTTAGTGTTTCCATTAAACAGCTGTGGACTGGGCACATTTCACCTATATGGAGCTTAGTTTTCTTATCTATAAAATGAAGAAAGTGGAAAAATTCTTTAAGGGATTTTCTAGAACACCCAATAAAATGAATCAAGAGTACTGTAGAAAGCATAGAACTAAAGAGCCTCTTGATGAAAGTGAAAGAGGAGAGTGAAAAAGTTGACTTATAACTCAACATTCAGAAAACTAAGATCATGGCATCTGGTCCCATCATTTCAAGGCAAATCGATGGGGAAACAGTGGAAACAGTGGCAGACTTTATTTTGAGGGGCTCCAAAATCACTGCAGATAGTGACTGCAGCCATGAAATTTAACAATGCTTGCTCCTTGAAGAAAACTTATGACCAAACTAGACAGCTTACTAAAAAGCAGAGACATTACTTTTCCAACAAAGGTCCATCTAGTCAAAGCTATGATCTTTCCAGTAGTCATGTATGGATGTGAGAGTTGGACTATAAAGAAAGCAACTCTTGCCAAAGAATTGATGCTTTTGAACTGTGGTGTTGGAGAAGACTCTTGAGAGTCCCTTGGACTTCAAGAAGACCCAACCAGTCCATCCTAAAGGAGATCAGTCCTGAATATTCATTAGATGGACTGATGTTGAAGCTGAAATTCCAATACTTTGGCCATGGAAAAGACCCTGATGCTGGGAAAGATTGAAGGCAGAAGGAGAAGGGGACGACAAAGGATGAGATGGTTGGATGGCATCATCCACGCGATGGACATGAGTTTGAGTAGGTTCTGGGTGTTGGTGATGGGCAGGGAAGCCTGGCATGCTGCAGTCCATGGGGTTGCAAAGAATCAGGCAGGGCTGAGTGACTGAACTGATTAGAAAAAATAACATAAATAAATGCCCTACTGATGATCTCTATCCTTGTATAGGTAAATGAAGATTAGCCTTTGGTACACACAAATACCAAGATTGCTGCTGATCTACTTAGCAATGAACTACTGGTAAAGCTCACTTTATTCCTGAGAGTAATTTAAACACTCAAAAGAGTCTTTACTGCCAATCAAACTTCTAGAGAAGCTGAGAATGACAGAACAGCTAAAGTGTCTTTCCTACCTTTAGAATCATATTCAACTCTTGATCATATCTGTATCAAAAAGTGTTGAAAGTGTTAGTTGCTCAGTCGTGTCCGACTCTTTGTGACTCCATGGACTGGGGCCTGCCAAGCTCCTCTGTCCGTGGGATTCTCCAGGCAAGAATATTGGAGTGGGTTGTCATTTCCCTCTCTAGGGAATTTTCCTGACTTAGAGATCAAACCTGGGCCTCCTGCATTGCGGGCAGATTCTTCACTGTCTGAGCCCCCAGGAAAGCCCCATCTAAACTAAGACTCTGTAGTTTATACTTAGACTCTCAAATACACATTTCATACATATCAGATTATTTTCCTGACCACTGATTTTCATTATAAGTTATTTTCAAAATTGAGAAACATTTGAAAATAACAAAAAGGCTTTTCTTAACTTATTGAAACAGGAGATTCTTTTAGGCTCCAATAGTTAGGGTTATGTCAAATGATTTATTTTCTTCATCAACAGCAAACTGTTTATCACTCTATCTTTCTGCTTAGACCATTAAATATTTAAGAAACTGTTAACAGGGAGTGTTTACTAAATCACTAAACCTCACTAAATCACTAAAGCAAGAGCAGCCAAACATTTCTTAAAATCTCTGCCAGATTTATAATTTGCAAAGTAATGCTAAAAGCATTTTGGTTGGCAATTTCATTAAAGTTCTAAAATACTCTGCCATTGCACTTTTAAAATCTAGCATGACAGCTTTTAGTTTCAAATAATTTGACATTAGCCCTCCAAGACATCTTTAATAATAGCACCAACAAATTAGACAGGAACACAAAGATGAAACCTTCTGACAGTGTCTGGAATCTATGTCATGTATAAATGTCCAATACCTAGTCTATTGTATAGGAGAAACAGAGCTGTACCTAAGCCCTTAGTCAAATCTTAAGCTGAAAGCAAGTTAAGCTCACAGATATCATTTTAATTCTGAGTCTTTAGTTATCATTAATAAACGGATATTTTTTTCCTCCAGCTTCACGTACTTTTTTTTCTGCTTTCATAACATGTCTGTATTTGATCATCTCTATGACACTTCTAGGATAACATAATAAGCACCTGAAACTCCAGGTCTCCAAAAAAAATGGAAGTAATAGGAAAGCGAAGCTGGACCTGTCTTCTCCTCTTCATCTTGCTCATCTCTCCTGTCCTCCTGAGCCCACTCTTGATACTTTCCTTCATTCCATGATGTATCTCTGCCTTCTGGCTTCACCCTCTCTGTCTTATTCCCCAATGTCCTTTAGCTCTTCAACTCTTCCAAGTGATTTGAGGTCTAAAGCTGAAGTATTGGCTGCCGTCACAAGATCAAATTGTGGCAGATATCTTCAGTCTGAAATGTCAGTTTTTGTGGTTAATTTAATACTCATTCAAAATTCAAGGTTGAAATTCAGAATATATATGTATTTAAAATTATTCTTTACAAAAATAGAATGTTTTATTAAATAGGGAAAAAATGAACAAATCTAAACTCACAGATCAAGGCTGTGGTTTTTCCAGTGGTCATGTATGAATGTGAGAGTTGGACTATAAAGAAGGCTGAGTGCGGAAGAACTGATGCTTTTGAACTGTGGTGTTGGAGAAGACTCTTGAGAGTCCCTTGGACTGCAAGGAGATCCAACCTGTCCATCCTAAAGGAGATCAGTCCTGGGAGTCCTGGGTGTTCATTGGAAGGACTGATGTTGAAGGTGAAACTCCAATACTTTGGCCACCTGATATGAAGAGTTGACTCATTGGAAAAGACCCTGATGCTGGGAAACATTGAGGGCAGGAGGAGAAGGGGATGACAGAGGATGTGATGGTTGGATGGCACTACTGACTCAAAGGACATGGGTTTGGATGGACTCCGGGATTTGGTGATGGACATGGAGGCCTGGCGTGCTGCCGTTCATGGGGTCACAAAGAGTTGGACACGACTGAGGGACTGAGCTGAACTGAACTGAAACAGATCTCAAACCTCTTCTCAAGCTCACTCCCTATGTAAATCTCTACCCCTCCTAGTCCAACTCTTCCCCTCCCACACACACATACACACTCCTTCACAACAAATGGCACTGTCATCTATAAAAATAAGGGCAACCTGAAAGTTGAGAATTAAGGGGCTTTTTTTTAATATAAATTTATTTATTTTAATTGGAGGCTAAATACTTTACAATATTGTATTGATTTTGTTGTACATCAACATGAATCCACCATGGGTATACACGTGTTCCCCATCCTGAAGCCCCCTCCCACCTCCTTCCCCGTACCATCCCTCTGGGTCATCCCAGTCCACCAGCCCCAAGCATCCTGTATCCTGCATCAAACCTGGTCTGGCGATTCATTTCATATATGATATTATATATGTTTCAGTGCCGTTCTCCAAAATAATCCCACCCTCTTCCTATCCCACAGAGTCCAAAAGACTGTTCTATACATCCATGTCTCTTTTGCTGTCTTGTATACGTTATCATTCAGTTCAATTCAGTTCAGTTCAGTCACTCAGTCGTGTCCAACACTTTGCAACCCCATGAATCGCAGCACGCCAGGCCTCCCTGTCCATCACCAACTCCCAGAGTTCACTCAAACTCATGTCCATTGAGTCGGTGATGCCATCCAGCCATCTCATCCTCTGTCGTCCCCTTCTCCTGCCCCCAATCCCTCCCAGCATCAGAGTCTTTTCCAATGAGTCAAGTCTTCACATGAGGTGGCCAAAGTACTAGAGTTTCAGCTTTAGCATCATTCCTTCCAAAGAACACCCAGGGCTGATCTCCTTTAGAATGGACTGGTTGGATCTCCTTACAGTCCAAGGGACTCTCAAGAGTCTTCTCCAACACCACAGTTCAAAAGCATCAATTCTTTGGCACTCAGCTTTCTTCACAGTCCAACTCTCACATCCATACATGACCACTGGAAAAAACATAGCCTTGACTAGAGAGATCTTTGTTGGCAAAGTAATGTCTCTGCTTTTCAATATGCTATCTAGGTTGGCCATAACTTTCTTTCCAAGGAGTAAGTGTCTTTAATTTCATGGCTGAAGGGTTATCATTACCGTCTTTCTAAATTCTATATATATGCATTAGTATACTGTATTGCTGTTTTTCTTTCTGACTTACTTCACTCTGTATAATTGGCTCCAGTTTCATCCACCTCATTAAAACTGATTCAAATGTATTCTTTTTAATGGCCGAGTAATACTCCATTGTGTATATGTACCACAGTTTTCTCATCCATTCATCTGCTGATGGACATCTAGGTTGCTTCCATGTCCTGGCTATTATAAAAAGTGCTGCGATGAACATTGGGGTACATGTGTCTCTTTCAATTCTGGTTTCCTTGGTATGTATGCCCAGGTTTTATTCAGTGGGAATGTAGGTGACCTCAAGAGAGCTTACTCTGAGGAGGCAAGGAAGGAGCCAGACTATATACAAGTCTGCAACAAGGGGCAGGTAATCTGAATATTAAAAGCTAACTGTTAATTAAGAGAACATTAAATATCTCAAGTGAAGAGATTTAGCTATCTAGGTATGAAAAGGTACAAGTGTCCGGGCTTGCTGAAATCATTTGTTTTATATACATCTAGTTATCTGGGGCCAAACCTGCTTTCTTATTCACATATTAACTCCCTGTTTACCGTATGAGAGGCAAATGTGGCAGATGGCCACCTCTCACATCCCCCAGCTCCTCAGTACCTAGGAAGAAGTAGCTGATGGCTTCCAAATACCCGGCTTTGTTTTCACCTGGGCTCAGAAATTTGCATTTGAAAAGGCTTGTTTACTGGTAGAATGTAGAGCAGAAAATATTTCATTTCACAGCATTAATATCTACTTAGCTGCTCAAACATGGAAGCCATTCTTGCTCTATTTACTCTAGCATCCAACTTTTCTGCAAAGCTTGTCATTTCTACCCTTCAAATATATTGGGGATCGATCTGCTTTACATGTCTTCATTGCTACTAGGTTTATCCAGCCCACCATCACCACTGTCCTTAAAACTTACTGCCTTTACATGCGTTCCCTGTGCCTACTGTGTTCCTTCCACTTCACAACAGCCAGGGTAAGGTTTTTAAAGCAGAAATCGTTTCTTACTTAAACATGTTTAAATGTTACATACTGTGGTTCAGATAAAACCCAGACTCCTTGTCAAGGCCTCCAGGATCATATGAATCCAAATACTTGATGGACCTCCATCCAGTCTCATTTCACAAATTCATTATGCTTAGACTACCTTGACCTCATTTCAGTTTGGGGTTTTTGTTATTTGTTGGTTGTCTTTTTTTCCCCTTAAAGTTGTGTTTTGTTTTTCGTGTTTTGTTTGTTTGTTTGTTTGTTTGTTTGTTTGTTTGTTTTAACACAACCTCTCACACCTCAAAGGAAATGCCCCTCCATGGATGCTTTTCTTAAAGATCTCACCTATGCAGGTTTCTGACACTTCCTCTCTCATCTCATCCATTCATTGATCATTATCACATGCGCTTTCATTACCTTCAAAGAATTTATCATTCTATCTATAAATTTGTACCTATTTGGTTGCTTAACTCTTAATTAAATTTCCTTTCATTAAGCTGTTAGTTCAATGAAAGCAACTTGATCAACTCTAGGACACTCCTGGGATAATGTAATAAGCATCTGAAACTCCAGGACTCTATTGTAGCCCTTCATCTCTATTGCATCGCCTGTGTATTTCTCTGCTGATTCCTAGGAAGGGCTCAACAAATATGGTTAGCTGTGTGAATTACATTAGTGTTATGGGGTAAACTGTGTCTCCCCAAAATTCATATGTTGAAGTCCTAACTCCTAGTACCTCAGAATGTTAGGAGACAAGGTCTCTAAGAAGGCGATCAAGTGAAAATAAGGCCATTAGGGTGGGTACTAATCCAACCTGACTGGTGTTCTTAGAAGAGGAAATTTGAACACAAAAAAGAGAAACTAGAGATGTATGCACACAGAGAAAGGCCCATATGAGGATACAGCAAGAAGGTGGCTATCTGCAAGCCAGAGAGAGACCTCAGAAGAATCAAATGCTCTAGCACCTTAATATTGGACTTCTAGCCTCCAGAACTGTAGGATAATTAATCTCCATTGTTTAAGCCATCCAGTCTGTGATATTTTGTTATAGAAACCCTAGCAAACTATGCAAGTGGAAATTAAAACGAAGATTAAAAATAAATCATATTATATGAAAACAATCATATTTTATTTGAATTTATAATTATAATAGAATGTAGTATGAATTGAAGTTCTGTTCATTATCTAGTCAATCTGGTTAATAACAACAGATAAATTCTATAATTTCACACTTGGATTTGGCAAACTTAAAATTTTCCAAAATAATTTATCAAACATTACCCTTTATCTGCATAAATGACAACTTTGACTAGTTATGTTTCTAGAAGATGCTTACCTCTTGGAAGGAAAGCTATGCCAAACCTAGACAATGTATTAGAAAGCATAAACATAAGGTTCATAGAGTCAAAGCTATGGTCTTTCCGTAGTCATGAATGGATGTGAGAATTGGACCACGAAGAAGGCTGAGCACTGAAGAACTGATGCTTTCAAACGGTGGTGCTGGAGAATACTCTTGAGAGTCTCTTGGACAACAGGGAGATCAAATCAGTCAACCGTAAAGGAAATCAACCCTGAATACTCATTGGAAGGACTGATGCTATTGAAGCTTCAATAATTCGGGCATCTGATGCCAAGAGCCAACTCACTGTAAAAGATGCTGATGCTGGCAAAAACTGAAGGCAGAAGGAGAAGAAGGTGGCAGAGGATGAGATGGTTGGATAGCATCACCGATTCAATGGACTTGAACTTGGGCAAACTCCAGGAGATGGTGAGGGACCGGGAGACATGGCATGCTGTAGTCCATGGGGTCTCAAAGAGTCAGACATGACTTAGTAACTGACCAATGTCAAGAACATATTTAGGTCATCTGTTCTGTTCAACTGTTGATAAGATTATTCAAGAGTATCACCATCAGTCATTACTAAAGCTAAAATTTACAGTCTGCTCCGTTGACATTGCATAGACTATGCAAGAGCAATGTAGTCATAAAAATTCTTCCCAAACAGAAAATAGTAATTTTATATAGTTCTATAACTGTGTTCATCTCAACTTTTAAATCTGAAATGAATTAATAATAATCAAATATTCTTTGAGCTCATCTGAAAATCCTTATAAGCCAGTTTTTTTTTTTTTTCAAACTTTTGAAGTCCTGAACATTGGAACAAATCTAGTATGTCTCTATAGATCTAAAACTGTGTGTAGAGAAGGGACTTCCCTGCTGGTCTGGTGGTTAAGAATCCACCATCCAAAGCGGGGGACTTGGATTCGATCCCTGCTTGGGGAACTAAGATCCCACATGCCTGGGACCCATGCTCTGCAACTAGAGAAGGCACCACTAGAGAAAGCCACATGTCACAGCAAAGACCGAGCACAGCCAAAAATTAAAAAACAAACAAACAATAAACTGCAAGTTGCCTTTCTGCCCCTCAACCTCACTACTTTAAAGATGGATGTCAAGATGGATGTAAATAAAAAATGAATACAAAAAAAGAAAAAAGATTTTCAGTCTACAGTATCATCAATATATCTGTATAGTTCAGTTCAGTTCAGTCACTCAGTCGTGTCCGACTCTTTGCAACCCCATGAATTGCAGCACACCAGGCCTCCCTGTCCATCACCAACTCCCGGAGTTCACCCAAACCCATGTCCTTTGAGTCGGTGATGCCATCCAACCATCTCATCCTCTGTCATCCCCTTCTCCTCCTGCCCTCAATCTTTCCCAGTATCAGGGTCTTTTCCAATGAGTCAGCTCTTCGCATCAGGTGGCAAAATATTGGAGTTGCAGCTTCAACATCAGTCCTTCCAATGAACACCAGGACTGATCTCCTTTAGGATGGACAGGTTGGATCTCCTTGCAGTCCAAGGGACTCTGAAGAGTCTTCTCCAACACCATAGTTCAAAAGCATCAACTCTTCAGTGCTGAGCTTTCTTCACAGTCCAACTCTCACATCTATACATGACCACTGGAAAAACCATAGCCTTGACCAAATGGATCTTTGTTGGTAAAGTAATATCTCTGCTTTTTAATATGCTATGTAGGTTGGTCATAACTTTCTTTCCAAAGGGTAAGCATCTTTTAATTTCATGGCTGCAATTACCATCTTCAGTGATTTTAGAGCCCAGAAAAATGAAGTCAGCCACTGTTTCTCCTGTTTCCCCATCTATCTGCCATGAAGTGATGGGACCACATGCCATGATCTTAGTTTTCTGAATGTTGATCTTTAAGCCAACTTTTCCACTCTCCTCTTTCACTTTCATCAAGAGGCTCTTTAGTTCTTCTTCACTTTCTGCCAAAGGGTGGTGTCATCTGCATATCTGAGGTCATTGATATTTCTCCTGATGCATATAATTACTCCTCATTTGAAAGCATTATTCTATCACTTTGGATGCCATTCATTTTGTAGTTCAATTATAAAGAGTTTGTCATAGATTTAATATGCCTATATAGAAATCTTGCCATTTTTTACACATAGTTTAACGGGTATCAGAATTTTTCTTTCTCTTTTTCATTTGGCATTACATTTTTAAGCTCTTATTATCTACCACTCTTAAGTACAGGATTTTTCTAAATTCATGAATATCAAAATAATATATCAAGCAAAATACAGCTACAAAAGGTCATAGATCTTCATCTTTATACTTACTTCCACTGTCTCTCTCTCTCTTTCTCTCCTCTACCCAAATTACCTCATCAGGAATTATTTCACTTTACAAAGGAAAAAGATTTTGAAATTTACAGAATCCCATATTATTTTAACAAAAATTTCAGAATTGCATAAATGACAAGAAACATATTCAAGTTCATCCATAATTTCCACCTCTCCTATTTGGAATTTCAGGGAAAAAAATTAAACTCCATTATCATTAACAGAATCAATTTCTCCTTTTTTCCCTAGAAAACAGAGTTTTTAAGTTTGGCCTCTTTCACCTGATTACACAGGTACCCATGTCAACTCCTTCCTCCATAAACAGCTTCATACAACTAAATGCAGCTAACCCCTGGACTCCTCACAAGCATGGAACATAGTAGCCATTCATCAGTGGGTTAGAGAAAAAAGTGTGATGTTTTCCTACAGACTGTGGAGACACAGCACAACCAATACAATCAAAGAGCTGGTGGCTACTTTTCCAAGAGTGGAGGTTAGAGCTATAGAGTCCATGTCACACCTTTTTTTAAAATGGCCTTCCGTCCTCTGTACTCACTTGTGTTGCCTGATACATTTTTGCCATCCTTACCTCCACCAAATCGCTTTAATTAAACCTGGTGGCACAATGTCTAAGTTGGTAGCTTTTCTCCAAGATTCTTTTTATTTCAGTTTCCTTTGCAAGGAGATCAGGTACCGTACTCTTAGAAGACATAATAACTCAGCTTAATTCTAGTCAAAATGAGACCAGAAAGGTCACGATATGTGGCATTCTAGCTTTCCCTGGTTTTGATGATTTTATATTTACTGCAATGTGAATGCAAGGAGAGCCAGTGGTATATTCCTCCCTACTATCACTGCTATCTCCTGCCCAAGCAAAAATAACTCAAGCAATCTAAAGTAATTGTGTCCGTGCATGCTAAGTCGCTCCAGTCATGTCCTACTCTTTCCAACCCTATGAACTGTAGTCTGCCAGGCTCCTCTGTCCAAGGGATTCTCCAGGAAGAATACTGGAGTGGGTTGTCATGCCCTCCCTCCTCCAGAGAATCTTCCCAGCCCAGGGATTGAACCTTGTCTCTCATGTGACCTGCATTGGCAGGCAGGTTCTTTACCACTGAGCCACCTGGGAAGCCCCAAAGTAAAAGTATTAGCATATAAATTTAGAAACCATAGAAAGGAGCATAACATATTTTAATAATAGAAAATATTCTATTTTAATACAAAAGCCCACACTCAAATTTTGAGTGGCAAAGAGGACGCCATATTCATAGCTGTGGCCTCCACACCTGGTACTTTCACTTTACATTAAATAATCTCTCTCACAATTATCACTGCCAGGCCTCCTATATATCAGCTATCACTATGGCATCAAAGCAGTGTAGTTAATCTAATTAGGCAATATTCAATTACCTCTGTTAGGGAAAAAAGATACACTTTCTCTTTCTGCCAGAGTCATTATTGATTAAATGGAGTAGGGTTAGAAAGAGCATCGAGAAGCCCAGATTTTTAGGCTTCTTGAGCCAAGATTAAAGTAGAGTTTGGGCTAAAAGTTGATTCTTGCATTTCCTCTAGTGGGTGGATTAAGCACTTAAGCAAATCATGAAGTTCAGAGAATTGCTTACATAGGAAGTGGGGGGATCACTTTCCATGCTGAAGTGCAAGTTACCCTAAACTTAAAAGATACTTTATGAGCTGTAGATTGGTGTAGAAAGATGAAATTTGGAGACATGAAAAATAGCTCAGCTCTTGGAACCTTGCCCTTAAAGAACAGAAGTCCACTTAACAATAAATGAATGCAAGAATTAATCACTGCAGTGATTCATTATGATAGCAATTATGATATCAGTGATAGCAATTATGGAGTGATGTCCCCAAAAGACATCATCTTGTGAGAACTAAACTAAGAAAATCAAGATATCATGAATAAAGTACACATTCATTTATTCCAAGGAGCGGTGGCTGGTGGGCGCAGGAAGGCCGAGAGGAGCTACTCCAAGTTCAAGGTCAGGAGGGGCGGCTGTGAGGAGATACCCCTCATCCAAGGTAAG
>SJYA01007593.1:3639-17834 GCA_006410615.1 Neotragus moschatus | reverse complement strand
TAAGGAAAAAAAAATACAAATAACTAAAATTTTGAAACAACTGAAAACACAGCAGTAATGATGAAAAAGGATTTGTAAGTGTATACTACAAGCTTTTTTAGGCCAACTAATTAGATAATCTAGAAAAAAATAGACACATTTCTCAAAACAAGTTGTAAATTTTGACTCAAAAATAAAAAGAAAATTTCAGCATACCTGTAACACATTAACATACTGAATTAGTAATCAAAATATCCCCAGTAAATAAAAGCCCTGGATTAGATGAAATCATTTGTGAATTATGCAAAGATAATTATACAAAAGAAGTCTTCTCAATTTCTTCAAAAAATTTGAGGAGGGAGGAGATTTTCATAACTTATATTCTATGAGACTAGTATTAATCTGATAACAAAGACATACAAAAACATCACAATAAAATAAATAACAGGTTGTATCCCTTATTAATATAGACAAAAATACTCAACAAATATTAACAGACTAAATCCAATAGCATATAAGAAATAATTATTTGCTTGGACAAAGTGGAATTTATCCTTGGACTGCAAGGGTGATTTAACACAAGAAAATCAGTAGAATTCATTAATTTAGCAGACAAAGAGGGGAAAATATGTGGTCATCATAGTTAATTCAGAAATACATTTGACAAAATCCAACACCCTTTCAATATAAAAAATAATTCTCAAAAAATTAAGAATAGAAAGAAAATTCAACAATATGATAAAATAATTTACACATTAAAAAACTCTACATATAACAGTATTCTCAATGATGAAAAACTGAAGATGTACCCTTAATATGAGTAACAAGACAAGGACACCTGCTTTTATTGCTGCTAATCAACATTATAATAGAGGTTCTAACTGGATATATTGGACAAAAAAAAAATTGAAGTGCATACAAATTAGCAAGGAAGTGGTATAACTTTGCTCTTCCCTGGTGCCACAGCTGGTAAAGAATCTACCTGCAATGCGGGAGACCTGGGTTCAATCCCTGGGTTGAGAAGATCCCTGGAGAAGGGAAAGGCTTTATTCTCACATGAGATAATCTTATATATAGAAATTTCCAAACAATCCACAATAAAAAGAGTATCACTAATACATGAATTCTCCAAAGTTGTAGGGTATCTGATCTAAAGTCAATTGTTTCTACAAACTGGCAATAAACAATCTGAAAAATAAATTAAGAAATCAGTTTCATACCTCAAAAAATGTAATATCAAGTAAAAAACAACCAAATTTAAAAATGAACAGAAGACTTAAATCGACATTTACCCAGAGAAACTATACAGATGTACAACAAGTACATGAAAGGATACTTAACACCACACATTATTAAAGCAATGCAAATCAAAACCATAATGAGGTATCACCTCACAATGAGGTATCACAATAACTACCATCAAAAGTTCACAAATGATAAATGCTAGAGAGGGTGTGGGCAAGAAGAAACTCCTAGAGTTTTGGTAGGAATGTAAATTGGTGCAGCCATTGTGGAGAACAGAATGGAGATTCTTTAAAAAACTATAAATAGAGTTGCCATATCATCCAGTAGTCCCACTCCTGGGTGTATATTAAGGAAACTATGATTAGAAAAGATCCATGCATCCCAATGTTCATAGGATCATTATTTACAACAGCCAAAACATAGAAATAACTCGAGTCCATCAACAGATGATTAACACAAGAAGATGTGATATATATGTGTGTGTGTGTTGTTCAGTCACAAAGTCCTGTCCAACTCTTTGTGACCCCATGATCTGCACTCCAGGCTTCCTCGTTCTTCACCATCTCCCAAAGATTTAAGAGATTCACGTCTATTGAGTTGGTGATGCTATCTATCTCATCCTCTGCTCCCCTTTCCTACTTTTGCCTTCAATCTTTCCCAGAATCAGGTTCTTTTACAATGAGTCGTCTCTTCACATTAGGTGGCCAAAATATTGGAGCTTCAGCTTCAGTGTCAGTCCTTTCAATAAATATTTAGGGTTTATTTCCTTTAGGGTTGACTGGTTTGATCTTCTTACAGTACAAGGGACTCACAACAGTCTTACCCAGTACCACAATTTGAAGTCATCAACTCTTCAGCACTCAGCATTCTCTGTGGTCCAACACTCACATCCATGCATGACAACTGGAAAAAATAGTTTTAACTAATGGACCTTTGTCAGCAAAGGATGTCTTTTCCGTTTAATACACTGTCCAAGTTTGTCATACTTTTCTTTCCAAGGGGCAAAGATCTTTAAATTTCATGGATTCAGCCACCGTCCACAATGAATTTGGAGTCTAAGAAAAGAAAATCTGTCACTGCTTTTACTTTGTCCCCATCTATTTGTCATAAAGTGATAGGGCGAGATGTCATGATTTTAGTTTAGTTTTTTTTTTTTTTTCAATTTTGAGTTTTTAAACAGATTTTTCAATCTCCTCTTTGACGTTCATCAAGAGGCTCTTTATCTCCTCTTCAACTTCTGCCATTAGAATCATATCCTCTGCATATTTGAGGTTGTGGATATTTCTCCTGTTAATCTTGATTGCAACTTTTGATTCATCCAGACTAGCATTTTACATGATGTAATATGCATATAAGTTAAATGAACAGAGTAATAATATACAGCCTTGATGTACTCCTTTCCCAATTTTGAACCAGTCTGTTGTTTCATGTAAGGTTCTAACTGTTGATTCTTTGACTGCACATAGGATTTTCAGGGGACAAGTAAGGTGGTCTGGTATTCCATTCTCTTTAAGAATTTCCCACTGTTTTCTGTGATCCACACAGTCAAAGATTTAGCATAGTCAGTAAAGCAGAAGTTGACCTTTTTCTGGAATTCCCTTGCTTTCTCTATGAGCCAACAGATGTTGGCAATTTGATCTCCAGTTCCTCTGACTTTTCTAAACCCAGCTTGCATATCTGGAATTTTTCAGTTCTAGTACTGATGAAACCTAGCTTGAAGGACTTTGAGCATAACCTTACTAGTATGCAGCATGAGCACAATTGTACAACAGTTTGTACATTCTTTGGCATTGTCCTTCTTTGGGATTGGAATGAAAACTGAACTTTTACAGTCCTGAGGCCACTGCTGAGTTTTCCAAATTTGTTGACATATAGAATGCAACACTTTAACAGCTTCATGTTTTAACATTTTAATTAGCTCAGCTGGAATTACATTACTTCCAATAGCCTTACTTGTGGTAATACTTCCTAAGGTCCACCTGACTTCACACTCCAGGATATCAGACTCTAGGTGAGTAACCAAACCATCATGACTATCTGCATCATTAAAAATTTTTATAGTTTTTCTGTGCATTCTTGCCACCTCTATTTAATCTCTTCAGCTTCTGTTAGGTCCTTATAGTTTCTGCCCTTTGTCATGCTCATCCTTTCATGAAATATCCCATTGATAACTCCAATTTTCTAGTCTTTCTCAATCTATTGTTTTCCTCTACTTCTTTGCAGTGTTCACTTAAGAAAGCCTTCTTGTACCTCCTTGTTATTCTCTGAAACTTTGCATTCAGTTAGGTATATCTTTCCCCTTCTCTCTTGCTTTTCCTTCTCTTTATTTCTTCAGCTATGTGTAAAATCTCCTCAGACAACCACTTTGCCTTCTTGCATTTCTTTTTACTTGGGGTGACTTAGGTCACTTTTTCCCATACAAAATTATGAACCTCTGTCGATAGTTATTCAGCCACTCTGTGTACCAGATCTAATCCCTTGAATCTATTCATCACTTTCACTGTATAATCATAAGGAATTTGATTTAGGTCATACCTGAAAGGCTTAGTGGTTTTCCCTACTTTCTTCAATTTAAACCTGATTTTTTTCTATTTTTTACTTTTTTTAAATTTCTATTTTTACTTTATTTTACTTTACAATACTGTATTGGTTTTTCCATACACCTGAATTTTACAATAAGGAGTTGATGATCTGAGACACAGTCTACTGTGACTCCCTACTTTTGTATTCCAATCCCTTATGCTGGAAAGGACGTCTTTTTTGGTGTTAGTTGTAGAAGATCTTATAATTCTTCATAGAACCAGCCAACTTCAACTTATTCAGCGTTAGTGGTTGGGGCATAGACTTGGATTATTCTGATCTTGAATGGTTTGTCTTGGTAATGAACTGAGATCTTTCTGTTGCTTCTGAGGCTGCATCCAAGTGATATATTTCAGACTCTTTTTATTTGTTTTTAAACACTTTTGTTGACCCCTTCATGGATCACAGCCTTACCATGGCAAAGGGGCTTGTCAAACTCAAGCTGTGAGCCATGTTGTGCAGGGCCACCTAAGATGGATGGGTTACAGTGGAGTTTTCTGACATAATGTGGTTCACTGGAGGAAGGAACAGAAAACCACTCCAGTATTCTTTCTGAAACTATCCCATTAACAGTATGATAATGCAAAATGACACCAGAATACAGCCTCTCAGTCAGAAGGTCTTCAGTTGTAACACCTACTGGGGAAGAGCTGAGGCCAATTACCAATAGATGCAGAAAAAAAAAATGAAGTGGCTGGGCCAAAGTGGAAATGACTCTCAGTTATGGATACGTCTGGTAGTGAAAGTAAATTCTGATACTGTAAGGAACAATATTGCATAAGAGCCCGGAATATTAGACCCACATATCAAGGTAAATTGAATGTGATCAAGCAGAAGATGGCAAGAGTTAACACTGACATCTTAACATTCAAAACAGTGAAATGGACAAAAATGGGTGAATTTAATTAAGATGACTGTTATATCTACTATTTTTGGAAAGAATTTTTTAGAGGAAATGAAATAGCCCTCCTAGTCAACATNGACATCTTAACATTCAATACAGTGAAATGGACAAAAATGGGTGAATTTAATTAAGATGACTGTAATATCTACTATTTTTGGAAAGAATTTTTTAGAGGAAATGAAATAGCCCTCATAGTAAACATATATGTATACACACACACACACACACACACATACACACACACACAAAGATGTTAGCCAAAAGAAAAAAAAAAAAAGAAATGTTACCATTTGTGACAACATGGAAGGATTTACAGAATATTATACTAACTGAAGTAAATCAAATACAAATATATGATATATGAAATAGAAAAATAATGTATGATATCACTTATGTATGAAATAAAAAACAATAGAAATGCATCTATATACAAATCAGAAGCAGACTCACAGACATAGAGAACAAATTTATGGTTGCCAAAGTGGAAAAGGAGGGGAAGGGAAGGATGAATTAGAAACATAGTATTAACAGATACAAACTACCATACTTAAAAAAGTTAAAAAAAAAATCCACAAGGATTTATTGTATAGCACAATTAATGCTTGCAATAATCTACAATGGGAGATAATCTGAAAAAATATGAATATATAGTCTATAAACACACACATATATATATGAAACTGAATCACATTGACATACACCTGAAACTAACACTGCATTATGAAATAACTATATTTCAATTAAAAAAGAGAAGTCAGTTTCATTTCCAGTAACATCTAAAAGAATAAAATGTTTGAGAATATATCTAGTCAGTGAGATGAAAGACCGATGCTGGATATCTTTGAAACACTGATGAAAGAAACATAAAAAAAATAAATGGAAAGACATTTTGTGTCATGTATAGGATAACAATATTAAAATGTCTGTACTACTCAAAGAGATCTACAGATTTAATGCCTAATCAAACTTCAATAGCGTTTTCACATAAATGAACACACCAATCCTCAAATTTATATTGATCTAAGAAACACTAAATAGCCTAAAAGAATCTTGAAAAAGTACAAAAAAATTGAGTATTCACACAAGCAAACTTCAAAATTTCCTATAATGTTCAGTTCAGTTGTCACTCAATCATGTCCAACTCTTTGTGACCCCATGGACCACAGCATGCCAGGCTTCCCTGTCCATCACCAACTTCTAGAGTTTACCCGAATTCATGTCCATAGAGTTGGTGATGCCATCCAACCATCTCATCCTCTGTATCCCCTTCTCCTTCTGCCCTCAATCTTTCACAGTATCTGGGTCTTTTCAAATGAGTCAGCACTTCACATCAGGTGGCAAAACTACTGGAGTTTCAGCTTCAATATCAGTCCCTCCAGTGAACATTTAGGACTGATCCCCTTTAGGATGGACTGGTTGGGTCTCCTTGCAGTCCAAGGAACTCTTAAGAGTCTTCTCCAACATCACAGTTCAAAAGCATCAATTCTTCGGTGCTCAGCTTTCTTTGTAGTCCAACTTTCGCATCCATATGGTAATTAAAATAAAACAGTACTGATATAATGACAGACATACATACAATGGAATATAAATGAATCTATAAACAAACTCTCATATAAATGATGAAGTGATTTTTGAGATGAGTGTTAAGACTATTCAGTGGTGAAAAGACAGTCTCTTTAACAAACAATACCAGAAAAACTATATCTACATGTCAAAATAGGACATTAGACTTTTGTCTTGCTTAGTACACAAAATTTAACTCTAGTCGAATTAATGAAAAACTTAAGAGCTAAACCTGTAAAACTCTTGAAATCAACACAAAAAAATTTCATGAAATTGCATATGGCTAATTTTGTGAATTATGCCAGAAAATGAAGAGGAACTAAAAAGCCTCTCAATTAAGGTGAAAGAGGAGAGTGAAAAAATAGGCTTAAAGCTCAACATTCAGAAACGAATATCAGCATCTGGTCCCATCACTTCATGGGAAATGTATGAGAAAACAATGGAAACAGTGTCAGACTTTATTTTGGGGGGCTCCCAAATCACTGCAGATGGTGACTGCAGCCATAAAATGAAAAGACGCTTGCTCTTTGGAAGAAAAGTTATGACCAACCTAGGCAGCATATTAAAAAGTGGGGACATTACTTTGCCGTGAAACGTCTGTCTAATCTAGGCTATGGTTTTTCCAGTGGTCATGTATGGATGTGAGAATTGGACTGTAAAGAAAGCTGAGTGCCGAAGAATTGATGCTTTTGAACTGTGGTGTTGGAGAAGACTCTTGAGAGTCCCCTGTACTTCAAGGAGATCCAATCAGTCCATCCTAAAGGAGATCAGTCCTAGATGTTCATTAGAAAGACTGATGCTGAAACTGAAACTCCAATACTTTGGCTACCTCATGTGGAGAGTTGACTCATTGGAAAAGACCCTGAAACTGGGAGGGATTTGGGGCAAGAGGAGAAGGGGACAACAGAGGATGAGATGGCTGGATGGCATCACTGACTCGATGCACATGAGTTTGGGTGAACTCCAGAAGTTGGTGATGGACAGGGAGGCCTGACATGCTGCGATTCATGAGGTCTCAGAGTCAGCCATGACTGAGTGACTGAACTGAACTGAACTGAATTTTATGAATGTAATACTAAAAGCATTCTTACTACCCAAAGCAATCTATAGATTCAATGCAATCCCTTACCAAGAAACCAATGGTATTTTTCACAGAACTAGAACAAATAATGTCACAATTTGTATGGCAATACATAAAACCTTGACTAGCCAAAACGATCTTGAGAAGGAAGAATGTAACTGGAGGAATCAACCTGCCTGACTTCAGGCTATAGTACAAAGCAACAGTCATCAAGATAGTATGGCACTGGCACAAAGACAGAAATATAGATCAATGAAACAAAATAGAAAACCCAGAGATAAATCCAGGCATCTATGGACACCTTATCTTTGACAAAGGAGACAAGAATATACAATGGAGAAAAGACAATCTCTTTAACAAGTGGTGTTGGGAAAACTGGTCAACCACTTGTAAAAGAATGAAACTAGAACACTTTCTCAAACCATACAGAAAAATAAACTAAAAATGGATTAACTATTTAAATGTTAGACCAGAAACTATAAAACTCCTAGAGGAAAACATAGGCAAAACACTCTTTGACATAAATCACAGCAGAATCCTCTATGATCCACCTCCCAGAGTAATGGAAATAAAATGGGAAAAAAAGCAAAAATAAACAAATGAGATCTAATTAAACGTAAAAGCTTTCGCACAATGANACAGAAAAATAAACTAAAAATGGATTAACTATTTAAATGTTAGACCAGAAACTATAAAACTCCTAGAGGAAAACATAGGCAAAACACTCTTTGACATAAATCACAGCAGAATCCTCTATGATCCACCTCCCAGAGTAATGGAAATAAAATGGGAAAAAAAGCAAAAATAAACAAATGAGATCTAATTAAACGTAAAAGCTTTCGCACAATGAGGGAAACTATAAACAAGGTGAAAAGACAGCCTTCAGAATGGGAGAAAATAATAACATACAAAGCAACTGACAAAGAATTAATCTCAAAAGTATACAAGCAACTCCTGCAGCTCAATTCCAGAAAAATAGACTACCCAATCAAAAAATGGGCCAAAGAACCAAACAGACATTTCTCCAAAGAAGACATACAGATGGCTAACAAACACATGAAAATATACCCAACACTATTCTTTATCAGAGAAATACAAATCAAAACCACAATGAGGTACCATCTCACACCGGTCAGGATGGCTGCTATCCAAAAATCTATAAGCAATAAATGATGGAGAGGGTGTGGAGAAAAGGGAATCTTCTTACACTGTTGGTGGGAATGCAAACTAGTACAGCCACTATGGAGAAGAGTGTGGGGATTCCTTAAAAAACTGGAAATAGAACTGCCTTATGACCCAGCAATCCCACTGCTGGCCATACACACTGAGGAAACCAGAATTGAAAGAGACACATGTACCCCAATGTTTATCGCAGCACTGTTTATAACAGCCAGGACATGGAAGTAATCTAGATGTGCATCAGCAGATGAATGAATAAGAAAGTTTTGGTACTTATACACAATAGAATATTACTCAGCCATTAAAAACAATACATTTGAATCTGTTCCAATGAGGTAGATGAAATTGGAGCCTATTATACAGAGTGAAGTAAGCCAGAAAGGAAAACACCAATACAGTATACTAACACATATATATGGAATTTAGAAAGATGGCAACAATAATCCTATACGAGAGACAGCAAAAAAACACAGATGTATAGTACAGTCTTTTGGACTCTGTGGGAAAAGGCAAAGGTGGGATGATTTGAGAGAACAGCACTGAAACATATATATTATCATATGTGAAACATACTGACAGTCCAGACTTCGTGCATGAGACAGGGTGCTCAGGGCTGGTACACTGGGATAACCCAGAGGGATGGGATGAGGAAGGAGGTGGGAGAGAGGTTCAAGATGGGGAACACATGTACATCCCTTGCTGATCCATATCAATGTATGTCAAAGCCACTACATTATTACAAAGTAATTAGCTTCCAATTAAAAATTTAAAAATATAAAACTTAAAAAAATAAAATAAAATCTACCCAGCTTGCTTCACCTTAAAAATAAATAAATAAATAAAATAATAAAAGCAATCCTGCATGAACCACAGCCTTATTATGATGAAGTGTCTTGCATAACTCAATGAAGCAATGCAGGACCACTCAAGACAGATAAGTTATAGTGTAGAGCTCTTAAAAATGTGGTCCACTGGAGGAGGGAATTGCAAACTATTCCAGTATTCTTGGAGAAGGCAATGGCAACCCACTCCAGTACTCTTGCCTGGAAAATCCCATGGGCGGAGGAGCCTGGTAGGCTGCAGTTCATGGGGTCACAAAGAGTCAGACCTGACTGAGTGATGTCACTTTCACTTTTAACTTTCATGCTTTGGAGAAAGAAATGGCAACCCACTCCATTGTTCTTGCCTAGAGAATCCCGAGGATGGCAGAGCTTGGTGGGCTGCCGTCTCTGGGGTTGCACAGAGTCAGACATGACTGAAGAGACTTAGCAGCAGCANCAAAGAGTCAGACCTGACTGAGTGATGTCACTTTCACTTTTAACTTTCATGCTTTGGAGAAAGAAATGGCAACCCACTCCATTGTTCTTGCCTAGAGAATCCCGAGGATGGCAGAGCTTGGTGGGCTGCCGTCTCTGGGGTTGCACAGAGTCAGACATGACTGAAGAGACTTAGCAGCAGCAACAGCCAGTATTCTTGCCATGAGAATTCTATGAGCAGTATGAAAATGAAAAATATGAGACACTGGAAGATGAGCAGCCCAGTTTGTAAGGTGTTCAATTTGTTTACTGGGGAAGAGTGGAGAAATAGCTTCAGAAAAAATGAAGAGTTTAGGCAAAAGCAGAAACAGTGCTCAGGTGTGGATATGACTGGTGGTGTAAATGAAGTATGATGATGTAAAGTACAACACTGCAAAGGAGCTTGAAATGTTAGGCCCATGAATCAATGTAAAATGGGTATAGTCAAGCAGGAGATGGCAAGGTGAACATTGTCATTTTAGGAATCAATGAACTAAAATGGATGGGAATGGGTGAAATTCAAATGATCAGTATATCTATTACTGTGGGCAATAATCCCTTAGAAGAAATGGAGTAGCCCTCATAGTCAACAAAAGAGTCAAAAATTAAGTACTTGGGTGCAGTCTCAAAAATGACAGAATGAACTCTGTTTGTTTCCAAAGCAAACCATTCAACATCATAGTAATCCAAGTCTATGCTCCAACCACTAATATAGAAGAAGATGGAGTTGACCAGTTCTATGAAAACCTAAAAATCTTCCAGAACTAACACCAAAAATCTCTTTTCCGGCATAGGGGATTGGAATGCAAAAGTAGGGAGTCAGGAGATACCTGGAGTAACAGGCAAGTTTGACCTTGGAGTACAAAATGAAGCATGGCAAAGGGTAACAGAGTTTTGGCAAGAAAACACGCTGGTCATAGCAACAGCTTTTTCCAAGAACACAAGAGATGACTCTACATATGGACTTCACAAGATGGTCAATACCAAAATCAGATTGACTACATTCTTTGCAGCTGAAGATGAAGAAACTCCATACCGTCAATCAATACAAGACCTGGAGCTGATTGTGTCTGAGATCATTATCTCCATATTGCTAGATTCAGAGTTAAATTGAAAGTAGGGAAACCCACTAGGCAATTTGGGTATGACATAAATCAAATCTCTTATGATTATATAGTGAAGGTGAATAGATTCAAGGAATTAGATCTGATAGACAGAATGCCTGAAGAACTATGAACAAAGGCTTACAACATCATGACCAAAATCATCTCAAAGAAAAAGAAATGCAAGAAGGCGAAGTGGTTGTCTTAGGAGGCTTTACAAACAGCTGAGAAAGGAAGAGACGTGAAAGAGAAAGATATAACCAATTAAATGCAGAGTTCCAGAGAACAGCAAGGAGAGATAAGAAGGCCTTCTTAAGTGAATATAATGCAAATAAATAGAGGAAAAAATAGATTGGGTAGGGCTAGAGATTTCTTCAAGAAAACTGGATATACCAAGGGTATATTTTATGCAAAGATGGACATATTAAAGGACAGAAATGGTAAGGCCTGAAAGAACAGAACAGATTAAGAAGAGGTGGCAAGAATACGTAGAAGGATTATAGAAAAATGTCTTAATGACATGGATAATCATGATGATGTGGTCACTCACCTAGAGCTGGACACCCTTGAATGTGAAGTCAAGTGGGCCGTAGAAATGACTACTACAAACAAAGCTAGTGAAACTGATTCCATTCTAGCTGAGCTGTTTAAAATCCTAAAAGATGATGGTCCCATCACTTCATGGGAAATAGATTGAGAAAAAGTAGAAGCAGTGTCAGACTTTATTTTTCTGGGTACCAAAATCACTGCAGATGGTGACTACAGCCATGAAATCAAAAGATGCTTACTCCTTGGAAGAAAAGTTATGACCAACCTAGATAACATATTCAAAAGCAGAGATATTACTTTGCTGACTAAGGTCCATCTAGTCAAGGCTATGGATTTTCCAGTAGTCATATATGGATGTGAGGGTTGGACTGTGAAGAAGGCTGAGCACCAAAGAATTGATGCTTTTGAACTGTGGTGTTGGAGAAGACTCTTGAGAGTCCCTTGGGCTGCAAGGAGATCCAACCAGTCCATTCTGAAGGAGATCAGCCCTGGGATTTCTTTGGAAGGAATGATGCTGAAGCTGAAACTCCAGTACTTTGGCCACCTCATGTGAAGAGTTGACTCATTGGAAAAGACTGTGATGCTGGGAGGGATTGGGGGCAGGAGGAGAAGGGGACGACAGAGGATGAGATGGCTGGATGACATCACTGACTCGATAGGCATGAGTCTGAGTGAACTGGAAGTTGGTGATCGACAGGGAGGCCTGGCGTGCTGCGATTCATAGGGTCTCAGAGTCGGACACGACTGAGCGACTGAACTGAACTGAACTGAACTGAACTGAAAAGATGGTGCTGTTATAGTGCTACAATCAATATGTGCAAATTTGGAAAACTCAGCAGTCGCAATAGGACTGGAAAAGATCAGCTTTCATTGCAATCCCAAAGGAGGTAAATGCCAAGTAACGTTCAAACTACTGTGCAACTGTTAGCAAGTTTATGCTCAAAATCCTTCAAACTAGGCTTCAGCAGTACATGAACCAAGATGTACAAGACAGATTGAAAAAGGAAGAGGAAGGAGAATCAAATCGCCAATGTTGGTTGGATCCTGAAGAAAGCAAGGGAATTTCAGGAAAAAAAAAAAAAAAACCCACACATCTATTTTGCGTCATTGACTACACTAAAGCCTTTGAATGTGTGGATCACAACATACAGTGGAAAATTCTTCAAGAGATGGGAATACCAGATCTCTTTATAGATCTCATTAAATACCTGTATCCAGGTCAAGAAGCAACAGTTAGAACCTTACATGGAACAATGGAGTGGTTCAAAATTGGGAAAGGAGTATGACAATGTTGTATATTGTCAGTCTGCTTGTTTAACTTACATGCAGAGAACATCATATGCTATACAAGACTGGATGAATCACAAGCTGGAATCAAGATTGCCAGGAGAAATATCGACAACCTCAGATATACAAATGCTACCACTATAATGGCAGAAAGTGAAGAAGAACTGAAGAGCCTCTTGATGAAGCTGAAAGAGGAGAGTGAAAAAACTGGCTTAAATCTCAACCTTCAACATACTAAGATCATGACATTTGGTCCCAACATCTCATGGCAAGTAGAAGAGGAAACAGAAGCAGTGACAAATCTTATTTTCTTGTGTTCAGTATCACTGTGGTTGGTGACTGCAGCCATGAAATTAAATAAGAAAAAAAGAAAAACTTGCTTCTTGGAAAAAAAGCGAAGTTAAACCTAGGCAGCATATTAAAAATTAGAAATATCATTTTCCAAAAAATGTCAACATAATCAAAGCTATAGTTTTCCAGTATTCATGTATGGATGTGAGTTGGGCCATAAAGAAGGCTGAGTGCTGAAGAATTGATGTTTCTAATTGACGTGACAGTAAAGATTCTTGAGAGTCCCTTGGACAGAAAGGAGATCAAATCAATCAATCCTAAAGGAAATCAACCCTGAATATTAATTGGAGGACTGCTGCTGAAGTTGAAGCTCCAATACTTTGGCCACCTGATTTGAAGAGCTGACTCATTGGAAAAGACTGATGCTGGGAAAGACTGAAGGCCAGAGGAGAATGAGCAGCAGAAGATGGGATTGTTATATAGCATCACTGATTCAATGGACAGGTATTTGAGTAAACTCTGTGAGATAGTGAAGAACTCTGGCCTACTGCAGTCCATGAGGTTGCAAAAGAGTTAAACATGACTTAGCAACTGAACAAAAAGAACTTTATGAATGTTACATTAAAAGCACATGAAAAAAAAGGACAAAAAAAGATAAACTTCTCACAATTAAGAACTTTGAGTATAAAATGATTGTGTGAATTAGGAAATGATAACTTACTGAATGATATCAAAGATTAGCAAATCATGCATCTGAATAAGGAATAACATGTGTTAGTTGCTCAGTCGTGACTGACTCTTCATGACCCCATGGACTGCAGCCCACTAGGCTCCTCTCTCCATGGAATTTTCCAGGCAAGGATACTGGAGTGGGTTGCCATTTCCTTCTCCAGGAGATTTTCCCAATCCAGGGATCAAACCTGGGTCTACCGCACTGCATGCAGATTCTTTACCAACTGAGCTACCGAGAAGCTCTTATTAAGGAATAACAGTTCCAATATATAAATAATCCTGACAATTTAAAAACAAGAAGCAATGTGATTTTAAAATGTACAAATACTTGAATAGTCACCAAATATATGCAAATGGACAGTAAAAACATGTACTTAACATTATTAATTTTAAGGGAAACACATATT
>SJYA01007592.1:0-18205 GCA_006410615.1 Neotragus moschatus | reverse complement strand
ATTTCTTTTTAGCCTTTCAACTCTGGACAGTTCTTTAAAGTTTCCAAACTATTTTCTCCTATGTAGAATTTTGTTGTTGTTGTTCAGTTGCTTAGTCATGTCTGACACCTTATGACACCATGGACTGCAGCATACCAGGCTTCCTTGTCCTTCACTGTCAAACTCATATCCATTGAGTCGGTGATGCCATCCAACCAACTCATTCTCTGTCTTCCCCTTCTCCTCCTGCCCTCAGTCTTCCCCAGCACCAGGTGGGGAATTTTTCCAGTGAGTTGGCTCTTCACATCAGGTGGCCAAAGTATTGGCACTTCAGCTTCAGCATCAGTCCTTCCGATGAATATCAAGGTTGATTTCCTTTAGGATTGACTGGTTTATCTCCTTGCTGCCCAAGGGACTCTCAAGAGACTTCTCCAGCTCCACAGTTCAAAAGTATCTATTCTTCAGCACTCAGCCACTTCTAAGAGGTATGATAAAAAGGTTCGATAACACAGATGAGGGATTAGCATGGAGACCAGCACTTGATAGATGTTCAATGTAAATGATGGCTACTATGATTATTATATGGTCATTATCTGTCCAGTTCCATTTAACAACTTTTTATTGAGTGACATGGTGAATTACACATAAGGCAGTCAGTTCTCTAAAACGTCAGAAAGGCAAGAGACAAGGGGAAGAAAGACTGGTCTTTGCCTCCTTGTAACATAAGAATGGGTGGAAATAAAACAATTTCATGAGATTTTTCTCTTGAACACTGTTATTCCTCTCATTGTCTTCAGAATTTTGACTGTTGGTTGCCTCCATCAAGAAATGTAAACTTGCCTTTCTGATACTTAATCTCCCAATCTCTCTCTCCTTCCACCCGTCTTCCTGTCAATGTCTCAGCCCAGACACACATCTCCTCTGCCCTGAACCTCTTGCTCTACGGAAGCACTGAGGGGTGGATGCTGGGAGAAGGAGAGAGCATGATGGACAAGGAGGAGGGACCGTGAGGAGGAGAAGCACCCAACTGGGCTGGACTTTGAAAATCAGTCAAAGACATTGGGGCTCTTTCCCCACGAAGGCAATGAGGTTGTGGGGTAAGGGTGGGAGGGAAAGTCATGAACATCTCATAGACGGGAGGAAGTACTTTCTGAAAATGGAATTTAATGAAGATTGCTAGTGAGGCATCACAATAATTGGTCAGAGACCAAACAACACAATCATATTAAGTGGAAGGGATTGCTTTGGATGACTCAAGCCAAGATTAGACTCTCTCATCTCTTTCCCACCCACCATGAGGTGATCAATGAATTCTTCAATGGAGCTTCCCTCCTGTCCCACCTCAATGACCAGGCATTGGAAGTCACAGTTGGGAATACAAAGACAGACTTGACCAGGGAGCCTGGGGGCCCTTGTAGCATCAGAGACAGAGTTCTAGCTTCGAAGCCAGAATTATGCCTAAAAGTCCCACCAGAGGAGTGAGTCAGTCATTTAGTCTTTCTGGGGCTCGTTTTCTCACCTGTAAGTGGGGAAATTTCTCATGACTGGTGTGAAGATCAAAGGTCGTAACAACTACAAAATGCTGTGTAAACAGTAAGAACGCAATAAATCATGTGTGACACTTGGTTCTCCTCCAGAACAGAGATCGTGATTTGCTCTCATTTATGTCTACATCACCAGTGTTTGGTTATCATTCATTCTACTCAGCAACACCTAGCTCTCCTTCCTTCCTAGGTACGTGGTAGAAACACGTTTCCTGACCCCCTTGTGAATGGACAGAGCCCTGTAACTCATCCTGAGCTGTGACCAGAGATGGATGTTTCTTGTTTGGGGGCTGGGCTTCCTTTCCCTCTGGATGATATGTCTTCATAAATCATCAACCTGCAGGCCTGGATCCCTGTGAAAAACAGGACCCTCTGCCAGGCCAGGCTGGCTGAACTGTAGCACGAACAACACACAGACCTTTGGTGTTTAGAGCCTGTGACAAGAGGGGGCTGTTTGTTACTGCAGCATAGCTTAGCCCATCCTGACTGATACAGCAGTGCCTGTAACATCATAGCAACTCAGATAATGTTTTGTTTTTGAACAAATGTACATAAAAGGAATTGGGAATTAAAAAGTGGGGAGTTGGAGGGAGAAAAAAGGAAGGAATTAAAGGAAGTATCCAGATGAGAGACAACAAATGTCACAAGGCTATCTTTTTTGTCACATGGCTAGAAAAATAAAAGCTTATTTCTCATTCTGATTCTGCTCTCACTAGTCTGGGCTTGCACAAGTGGCAGGATCAGCCTGGGGGCATATCAAAGAGGCTTTAGTTCTCCGGGAAGTTGGAGAAGACAGAGACAGAGTGGGAGATGACAGGGGTCAGGATAGGGGCTGTGGGGTAAATATTTTAGTCTGTGGGACACATAGCTACTTAACTCTGCCTTGGCCATGCGAGAGCAGCCACACACGACACATAAAGAAATGAGCATGCTTGTGTTGCAATAAAAATTTATTTACAAAAACAGAAGGCACATCAGATTTGTTCCATGAACCAGTTTGTCAACCCATCAACATGGAAAACCAGAACCAACCATCTAAAGAAGTTCAGAATCAAGTGCGTCAAGAATGGGATGAATCTGCAATGGCACTTTGACCCAGATGGAAAGAACAATATAAAAGGAATTAAGAGAAGAGAGAAGGCAGAGAATACAGCCAATGAAACTCAGAGATGAAGGCACCCCCAGGCCCAAACCCCAACCTCCTCTTCTTCCCAAGCCCTGGCTCAAGCTCTTCCTTGTGTGTGTGTCTGTCTTCAGGGAGGCAGAACGGTTCTGACGGATGCAGTCTCGTCTCTGCAGAAACAGATCTGGGTTTCTGGAAAGGTTCCCCAGATGGGCTTCCCCCTCCCCCTCCACAGCTGTTCCCACTCTGCACATGTGTGCATAAGTCACCACCAGTCATTTCAATTACCAAGGCCTCCACTCGCCAGCCCCTCCATCTGCCAGGGCTCTCCCTTGCCAGGCCACCAGCCACCACCCCTGAGAAGTACTGTCTCTGTTATGAGCTCACGACTAGAGAACTGTGACAATCTCTCCAAGCAATAACCATTTTCCACTACTGACCCCCTTATTGTTTCTAAGAAGTATGGCAGCTCAGTGGAGGGGCAGCCGAAAGCAGGGGCTACTGAAAGTGAATATCTGGCAGGAGGTTGCTACAAATCCCCTTACATGGGAGCCATTGCCTGCCCGACTGTTAGAGCCATCCCCAGTTGAAGGAAACTCGGGAGTCAGAAGAAAGTTCTGATGAATTATTGTGAGAGAAGAAAGTCAGTTTTTGTTGGAACTATAAGAGGGTTGGTTTGTTGTGTGTGTGTGCTCAGTCGTGTCTAACTTTTTAAAATTCACTGGACTGCAGCCCTCCAGACTCCTCTGTTCATGGACTTCCCAGCAAGAATACTGGAGTGGGTTGCCATTCTCTTCTCCAGGGGATCATTCCAACCCCAAAATCGAACCCACGTCTCTTGTATCTCCTGCATTGGCAGGCATATTCTTTATCCCTGAGCTACCTGACAAGCTAGAGGTTTTGTTTTTCTGTTAGGCAAGACGACCTGGGAAGATATTTGACCAGAACCTATAACTAGCCTCAAGCTTTGTCACAGATTTGAGAAGAAAACAGAAAAGGTGACACTCTAGACTAAATCCATTGGCTGAACACTATAAAGCTTTTCAATCCAATTCCCAGCTGGGAAGTCTTGGCCCCTCTTGGACTGGATTGGCTGGGCCCCCTGGTGCTAAGTATATTCCTTTGACCTAAGCAAAGACAGTCCAGATGGCTTGAATTAAAGCTAGCTCCAGCTCCCTTTTCTACTTCTTTGCCTCAGGACCCCACCCTAAACTTGTGTCCCAACATCTTCTGATAGAGAGAAGAAGAAAGGTGAGAGTCATCAGGCAAGACTTCCTCTAAGACAGGGCAGATTCTCCCCACAGGCCCAGAGTAGAGACAAGGGCTCGACACAATCCTAGCTTTTCTCCCTTTGAGTCACATGCAGGGGCCTTCCCAGGCAGTGTTAGTGGTAAAGAATCAACCTGCCAATGCACAGGATACAAGCGATGCAGGTTCAATCCCTGGATCGGGAAGATCCCCTGGAGGAGGAAATGGCCACCCACTCCAGTATTCTTGCCTGGAAAATTCCATGGACAGAAGAGCTTGGCGGGCTACAGTCCATAAAACCACAAAGACATGACTGGGCGACTGAACACAAACACACACAGTCCACCACCATCATTGCCACCGGATCCTCTACCTACTCTTTCCAAGAGCAAACCTCTGAAATCACAGCTCATCTACGAATAAAAAAAATAAAACACAGCCGCTGTCATCAGCAGAGGCTGAAAAGGTAGAGAAGCCATCCAGAGAAACCCTCAGGGCTCCAGCCACTGACAACATAGCCTAGTTTAGTCCAATTAGGCCCATGGGCCACACTCCTCCTCCTCCACAACTCATGTGCCCTAGACCCTGCCTTGTCTTCGGAGAAAGTGAGGGAGACGAGGCAAAGGCAGAAGAGACTCAAGAACCCCAGCCTCACTTACAGCCACCAGAGCTACACCAAGAAGGACGAAGAACTAGAACTATATTTTGCACAAAGACCAAGAGCCTTGGGCTCTTGTCCTGTCACTGACACTCATGTGCTCTGTGACCCACACCCGCTCTCTGGGCCTCAGTTTCCCCCTCTGCAGCCCATCACAGTCTCAGCACAGCACACACAAATTCAATAGAATGCCCCGAAATGAATCATGGAAATCTCACCAGCTAAACACTAGGACCCTGTCCAGCTCTAGAGTTCTGCCATTCGCTTATCACCATTTTTCAATGAACACAGGTTCAGATGGGGGAACCAGAAGTCCCAAAGACCAGTTTGTTCTGCTCCACACACAGAGTTCTACAATTCTCCTATTTCAGACAAGTACCTTTCTTAGTTGGGTTTTTCTAGACACAGACCCTGAGATGCTGATTCATCACCTGAGAAGTGATTCATTAAGGAGTGCTCCCTGGGAGACCAGTGGGGTACAAAGTAATGGGCATGGCATCAGGCAAAGACAGCCTCAGCCCAGTCCTCCACGGAGCTCTGGAGGGCACATTCCTCAGTGCAAGAGAGCTGAGCTCTCACAGTCCTGGGACCATCGGTCAACAGCCAGAGGGTCACCTGGAAGGCGTGTAAACTCCCAGGCAGGCACTTCTCATTCTGCAGCGAGTTGCCATTGTAAACAGTTTTGCTTTCTTTCTTTTTTTTTTTTCAGAGAGTTTGTTGTTATTGTATAGAAACACATCTAATTTTTGGCAGGTTGATTTTGTATCCTGTGACTCTATTGAATTCATTTATTAGCTCTAACAGCTTTTTGGTGAGTCTTTAGGATTTTCTATTGACAGGATACATAGAAACTTCACCTACAAACAGACACTTTTACTTCTTGCTTTCCCACTCACTTGCAACTCCCTAAAACAGGAGGAGAGGCACATCCAATTGCTCATACCCTCTCATCCATCTGTGGAACCTCAAAAAGCAATCCTGTGTGTATTTTCCTGCCAGCTGCTCCTCCATCCACAGGGTCCCAGGATGGGTTTGGCCTCTGCTTCCTGCACCCATTTAATCCACATCTCCTAGGGCTGAGCGGCTAGCAGCTCTGCAGTTTCAACCTGGCTGCACCTTAGACTCACCTGGGAACTCACTGATGCCTGGGCTTCGGTTTCCTCTCAATCACACCCCACTGAGTGGGGTTCCAGCATTGGCAAAGTCACCAGAATGATCTGATGCTCAGTNCTTCCCAGGCAGTGTTAGTGGTAAAGAATCAACCTGCCAATGCACAGGATACAAGCGATGCAGGTTCAATCCCTGGATCGGGAAGATCCCCTGGAGGAGGAAATGGCCACCCACTCCAGTATTCTTGCCTGGAAAATTCCATGGACAGAAGAGCTTGGCGGGCTACAGTCCATAAAACCACAAAGACATGACTGGGTGACTGAACACAAACACACACAGTCCACCACCATCATTGCCACCGGATCCTCTACCTACTCTTTCCAAGAGCAAACCTCTGAAATCACAGCTCATCTACGAATAAAAAAAATAAAACACAGCCGCTGTCATCAGCAGAGGCTGAAAAGGTAGAGAAGCCATCCAGAGAAACCCTCAGGGCTCCAGCCACTGACAACATAGCCTAGTTTAGTCCAATTAGGCCCATGGGCCACACTCCTCCTCCTCCACAACTCATGTGCCCTAGACCCTGCCTTGTCTTCGGAGAAAGTGAGGGAGACGAGGCAAAGGCAGAAGAGACTCAAGAACCCCAGCCTCACTTACAGCCACCAGAGCTACACCAAGAAGGACGAAGAACTAGAACTATATTTTGCACAAAGACCAAGAGCCTTGGGCTCTTGTCCTGTCACTGACACTCATGTGCTCTGTGACCCACACCCGCTCTCTGGGCCTCAGTTTCCCCCTCTGCAGCCCATCACAGTCTCAGCACAGCACACACAAATTCAATAGAATGCCCCGAAATGAATCATGGAAATCTCACCAGCTAAACACTAGGACCCTGTCCAGCTCTAGAGTTCTGCCATTCGCTTATCACCATTTTTCAATGAACACAGGTTCAGATGGGGGAACCAGAAGTCCCAAAGACCAGTTTGTTCTGCTCCACACACAGAGTTCTACAATTCTCCTATTTCAGACAAGTACCTTTCTTAGTTGGGTTTTTCTAGACACAGACCCTGAGATGCTGATTCATCACCTGAGAAGTGATTCATTAAGGAGTGCTCCCTGGGAGACCAGTGGGGTACAAAGTAATGGGCATGGCATCAGGCAAAGACAGCCTCAGCCCAGTCCTCCACGGAGCTCTGGAGGGCACATTCCTCAGTGCAAGAGAGCTGAGCTCTCACAGTCCTGGGACCATCGGTCAACAGCCAGAGGGTCACCTGGAAGGCGTGTAAACTCCCAGGCAGGCACTTCTCATTCTGCAGCGAGTTGCCATTGTAAACAGTTTTGCTTTCTTTCTTTTTTTTTTTTCAGAGAGTTTGTTGTTATTGTATAGAAACACATCTAATTTTTGGCAGGTTGATTTTGTATCCTGTGACTCTATTGAATTCATTTATTAGCTCTAACAGCTTTTTGGTGAGTCTTTAGGATTTTCTATTGACAGGATACATAGAAACTTCACCTACAAACAGACACTTTTACTTCTTGCTTTCCCACTCACTTGCAACTCCCTAAAACAGGAGGAGAGGCACATCCAATTGCTCAGACCCTCTCATCCATCTGTGGAACCTCAAAAAGCAATCCTGTGTGTATTTTCCTGCCAGCTGCTCCTCCATCCACAGGGTCCCAGGATGGGTTTGGCCTCTGCTTCCTGCACCCATTTAATCCACATCTCCTAGGGCTGAGCGGCTAGCAGCTCTGCAGTTTCAACCTGGCTGCACCTTAGACTCACCTGGGAACTCACTGATGCCTGGGCTTCGGTTTCCTCTCAATCACACCCCACTGAGTGGGGTTCCAGCATTGGCAAAGTCACCAGAATGATCTGATGCTCAGTAAGGTCTGAATCACCAAGAGGCTACTTGGTTTGGTACATTCAGGGCCTGCTGGTCATAACTCAGTTCTGCAGCCACATCTAGGTTTCTGGATCCTCCTCTCTAGCTTTCAGCTGTAAGAAGAAGTTTCCAATTCAGACTCAAGTCCAAGCCAAGCTTTCCAAACCTGCTTTGGGCAGCACCACACGATAAGTTGTGGGGGGCGGCGGGGATTCTGCCAATATATTAGTGACACAGCACTTGCCCATATGGCTCCATATCCACATGGATCTGTTCCAGTGCCCCAACCCTGGAGGAGAAAAGCAGCAAGGGAGGACCCGGGTGCCATGTGTCCCTCACACACTACGTGGGAAGGTTGCAACCACTTTAAAAATAGAACAGCTTATTTCAGTATGTCTTGGCCACAAGTGACTTTAGGTGACTTACAACATAAACATGGAAAACAAAATGGTGATAAAATTAGAGATTAGGGATTGAGGAATTTTAATTTCAGATAGAAAGCAAGGCAATTAAAAAAAAAGAGCAGAGAAATGCTGATCAAAATGAGGCAGAAAATGAACATACAAATCACACTGAAGAATGAACGTCCTTCGTGTGTGAAGATCTCTGTGACATTTAATAACACAGATTTCAAACTAAAGCACTGGACATTAGTCCTGTTTTACAGACGATGAAACTAAGTTTCAATCAGTCATCCCAAATCCTTCAGCCTGAGACTCAAATTCAGGCCTACCTGTTTGGGAGTTCTCTCTTCTTAAGGCATCGTGTAGCCTCTTTAAGGTGGTTTAGCTCTGAACTTTCTTTCAATCATAGAGGAAAGGCTGACACAGCCAGACACACAATTTTCATTATGAGAATGAAAATATATTCCAGTTCTTCAGGGAAAACAAACTTCTATCCAAGCACAGAGTTCAAGAATAGCATCACTCACATAGCAGCACTCTTCATAGCCAAGACATGGAAACCACCTAAATCCCCACCAGTGGACGAACGGATTAAAAAGATGCAGCACATATATGCAATGGAATATTACTCGCCATAAAAAGTGAAGTAACGCCATTTGCAGCATCATGGATGGGCCTAGGGATTATCATACTAAGTGAGTCAGAAAAAGAAAGACAAATACCATGTGATACCACTTATATGTGGAATCTTACATACAACACAAATAAGAAGTGAAGTCGCTCAGTCGTGTCCGACTCTTTGCAGCCCCATGGGTGGTAGCCTGCTAGGCTCCTCCATCCATGGGATTTTCCAGGCAAGAATACTGGAGTAGCTTGCCACTTCCTTCACCAGGGGATCTTCCCAACCTAGGGATCAAACCCAGGTCTCCCGAACTGCAGGCAGACTCTTCACCATCTGAGCTATCAGGAAAGCCCTATAAACTTATCTACCAAACAGAAAGAGATTCACAGACATAGAGAGCAGACTTGTGGTTGCCAAAGAAGATACGGGTAGGGTGGGAAGGACTGGGAGTCTGGGATTAGCAGATGCAAACTATTATATAAAGAATGGATAAATGGCAAAGCCTTACTCTATAGCACAGGGAACCATATTCAACATCCATAATGAAAAGAGTATGAAAAAGAATATATAAATATACATGTATGTGTATAACTGAGTCACTTCACGGTACAGCAGAAATTAACACTGTCAATCAACTATACACGAATAAAATACACTTTAAAAAAAAGAGGAAAGAAAGGTGTCCCTCAGATAGAATCCGGGAAGGTTTCACAGATGAACACTGGGCAGGGTTTGGTGGGGCAAACAGGAGTTCACCAAGCAAACAGGGTTAAGAGAAAATTCAGGAAAACAGAACAGCACATGCAAAGACCTAGATAAGTGTCTAAAACCACTGGTGCTGGAGATTGGCTCCAAAGAGCCTAGTACTTGTAGAGCTCAATGTGAGGTTAACTAATTTAATCACATTGTCAAGTTCAGTCAAAGAGACGTGAAGAGAACGTTTAATTTCAAGACGCACAATAAAATCTTATTAAGGTGGGCTCCAATAATTCAGAACATGAAGCAATTCAGAGTGGTAAAATGAAGCTTTTGAGGAGCTGATTTATAATAGAAGCAAGATTAGAGACACCAGTTCCAAACCACATAGGCTACTAATAAGTTTTGAAATATTCAGGTGTGTGTGGTCACATAGCAACAAAGATATGCTAATAACAAATACTTAATATATTCATTAAAATAGTTCCCCGTGGTACCACTCCTGTCTACCCCTCATTAGATTTTCTACTTCCCACACAATGTTGATATATGCGGGCCTGCCTCACTTGAGCTGTTTTTGCACGAATCACCGCCACGCATCCTAAATTAAATAGCACTCACTGCATGCCTGATGTTCAGATGTTCCCTGGATGTGTGGTTGAGAAGAGCGGATGGCTGCTCATCTGCATTCGAACGTCCCATACAGGGTCTCTGTAAAGCTTGAGATGCCTTTAGGCATAACATCCAGACTTGCAACTGGTGACTGGTTCAAGGTTCCTCAGAAATCTCATTATTCCTGGTACAAAGCTCAAGAGTGCAGACAAAATGGAAACTGTCGGAGTGCTTTAGACTGATGTTCCCTCTCACTGCACCTCATACAAAAGTGCAGAACTGGGAGGGAAAGACAGGATTCACATCTCTGTACAAACACTGTGCACAGCAGGAATTCTAAACCAGCCGGACACCAACATCTGCCATTGCGGGAATTCCCTCGCAGTCCACTGGTTAGGACTCTGTGCTTTCACTATCAAGGGCCTAGGTTCAGTCCCTGGTTGGGGAGCTAAGATCCAACAGCCATACAGTGAGCCAATTGAAAAAAAAAGAAAGAAAGAAAATTAAGATCTACCATCGTGTGTCTCACCTAAACACAAAGAGAAGATACAGAGTTTGGACACGAGGCACCTCTCCAGACATGGTCCCTCTAACTGGCACCTCCTTCCTCTTCTTTTTTGCTCTCTGAAACCCTGTGTCTTCCTGGGAATAGCCTATGATATTGGCATGGTCAACAGACTATGATGCCGGCATGGTCAATAGATGATGCTAGCATGGTCAATAGACATGACCCATGGATGACTCTTGGACCATGTGGCTGAATGTCCTGCAATGGGGGGGGGGAGTGGGGGGGCTCTATTTCTACCCTCCCTCCTGACCAAACCAATCAGTCCCTCAGAGACTGAAGCATAGCACCTGTCTTTCACTTTTCCTTCAGGACACTACTCAGGTATTCACTCAGAAAAAATTTATTGAACAAATGCCCAATAATCTTCTGCAAAAAAAAAAAAAAGCAGTCTTATTGGGAATCAAAGACACATGCATTAAAACAACTATAAGATATCATCTTGTTTTGCTTCTGAAATTACCTGGTGAGAAAGTGGTGAAAGAGGCATTTGTAGAGACTATTTGTTAAATGGCCACATTCTGAAATGCAATGTCACAGCATGTTTCAAAAAAACCCCTTTATTCCAGTGTGCTGACTTCAAGGAATTTATATTTTAAGCAAATTATCAGGGAAGCAGAGAAAGTTTTATAAGCATCATAATAGCTAACTTTGACATTTAACCATTGCTGGGCACCATGCACCTATTTTAACATAGATTCAATGAAGTTCCCACTTAGTGAAGTATGAATAGTTTATCACAGGAGTGGTTTGGATGACACGGCATAACACATTTTAAAGAGAAACTGACATGCAGAAAGAATGAGTGCATTTTAGATATTGCTGTTTTGCCATTGTTATTTGCTCAGAAAGTGACAACACATGTTCTACCACGAAACATAACAGTGAGATTTATTCTAGTTAAGATGAAACACTGCTGGCATATTTAATAATATAATTAACCAGATTTCAAGTCAAGGAAACCAAACATCTAAGCATATTGATCAAAGCCAACTCCAAAAATAAAGAAATAAACTGTTACAAAAAATAAGAACGAAAGGATGACATTCTTAAGGTTATCAATGCAACTAAACAAAGCAACCAGTGAAGAGGAATAGCTATTGGAAGTGAAGTGAAAGTTGCTCAGTCATGTCTGACTCTTTGCGACCCCATGATAGTCCACGGGATTCTCCAGGCAAGAATATTGGAGAGGGTTGCCATACCCTCCTCCAGGGAATCTTCCCAACCCAGGGATCAAACTCGGGTGTCCTGCATTGCAGGAGGGTCCTTTACCAGCTGAGCCACCAGAGAAGCCCCATAACTATTGGAAAAGTAGACTATATTCACTCATCATTCAAGTATTCGTCCATTTTACCAATATTTCTGGAGTGAACTCTTCATGATCAAGTTCTGGTGGCCCAGAAATGATGCATTCATTTTGGAAGAAAAAGGAAATAAACAGGATAAGAAGTAAATGAACAGGATAATTAATGATGATGACATGGCTCTGAAAGAAAATAATTAAGAGTATTGACAGATAGAAGGGCTGCAGCCGTAAGACCCTTGGCATCACACCTTCATCTCTCCCTGCAGCCACTGAATTCAGAATTCAGCCTGAAAACCACTGGTTCACCCACCATCCTGCCATGTAGTCAAGTGAGACCAAGACAAGTGATGAGAGATGGTCAGCCCCAGACTGTGGGTGACATACAGAGCTGGGCATCTCCTCTAAGCTCCACCCACAAACCCTCACCTGCACCGTCCACATAGGCGATGAAGTGTTAAAGCCACAGTCTCTGTTGGCCACACTCCTCACCACACCCCAGTGTTCCTCAGACCCAACCCTTTTCTTCATTTAGCTCCTGTCTGCCCCTGTATGTACCTGAGTCGGTGAGTACTACTTTGGCACAACTTCTCGTCCCAAGGACCTGAGGACAAAGGTCATTTCTCAAGCCCACCTGCTCACAGGAAGAAGCCAACTCAGGTCCTGACAGATTGCGTACCTGCTGCTTCTGAAGAGGTCTGAATGGAGATAACAGGGTTCCTGTCTGCCATGACACCCTCCATCGCTGCTATTAACACAGAGCATCTGATTCAAGGCTATGGAGCCACGTGTTTATCTGAACTTGGACTATTCCTTGTGAAATTTTNCGTCCCAAGGACCTGAGGACAAAGGTCATTTCTCAAGCCCACCTGCTCACAGGAAGAAGCCAACTCAGGTCAGATTGTGTACCTGCTGCTTCTGAAGAGGTCTCAATGGAGATAACAGGGTTCGTGTCTGCCATGACACCCTCCATAGCTGCTATTAACACAGAGCATCTGATTCAAGGCTATGGAGCCACATGTTTATCTGAACTTGGACTATTCCTTGTGAAATTTCCATCGGCTGCATCCCCTACACTGGTTCTTCCTTTGGTTTTCTCAATAATAATAGATCTTATCCTCAATTTTTAAAAATTTGTCACTTTAAGTAATTTGGGGAGCAAAACTATAGGATCGAAAAGGAATAGAAGAGAGAAGGAGAAGGAAACAGGAAGAGTAAGAGGGCTTTGCAGAGGGTACCCCGTACAGCAGGCCGTCAGCATCCAGTATCACTGAGGATGGGGGCCTTGAATCACAAGTGCTGCCTGTAAGATGCTTCCAGGTGTCGCTGGCGTGGCATTGAATGGCATCAAATGCAGAGCAAAGGGCCACTTGCTCCAGTTCCGACTGAATTTCCATCTTAACTATATCGAGGAGAAACTCTGAGTTTGATGCCAGCCTCTCTTCAACACTCTCCTAGGACCTGTCAATCTCCATTTCAAGCCACGAAAGACCTGGTCTCAGGTTCACCACATTGGCAGGCAACAGTATTTAGTTAGAATTTAATGACATTGTAAGTTTCATGGTATAAATTCTTAGGGTTGCCTTCTATTTAATACAACAGAATACAGCTTTTTACTCACAGAATGATACCAAGCTTTTAAGATCAAGTTAATCTTAATTTAAAAAGGGAGTTGATGCAGAAATATTAAGCCCATTATAGGCAGGTGGTTTTTAAATATGAAGATGATGACTCTATCACCATGAGGGACCACTATGGGGTCTCTCCCACCTCTTTCTCCAGAACATCACAGAATAATTTATCATCTGAAAAGTGGACAAACACTTTCCAAGGTCATTTCAACATTTTTTTTCCACTGGTTGAAATGTGCCTGGGGAATGCCAGGCTGCTAGCCTAAGAAGGAAGACATGGAGGAAGGGGAGGTAGCAACAAGAGGGCTCGCGTAAACAAGCATCTGATAGAAATACATCTTATAAATGCCTCATTCCCCCACTTCCATCGGAGCCAACAGCCTTAGACCCATCACAAAGAATATATTGGCAAATCAAAGGTACGTGCCCTGCCAATCAAAAGGAAAATACACTTCTGTTGTGAATTATGGAGAAAATAATTAAAACTGAAAGCCAAAAAGGGATGAAATCAAGATGCATTTAAGTGCATCGTTCCATTGCTGGGGCACATATGTTTGCATATTAAACTCAGCAAGTTAGGGGCGTAACTTATCATCCACGCAAAATGTGTTCTCTGTGCTGGACGCCAAGGATGCAGACATGAAAAGGCACAGTCCCCAACCTCAAGGACCCACTGGGAGAGCAAGTGGGCTCCCCGTTTCTTCCACACACCCCTCCCTTTTCTCTCCCATCCACTGAGAAATTACTGTGTTCCAAGCCATGGACTGGGTGCAGCCATCCAATTCAACACCACAAATGGATTATCAAGTGCCCACCTGTGCCTGATCTGGTTTTAGATCCTGGAAACACAGCACATGAGATAAACAGAACCCTGGCCTTGGGAAGCTCATATTTATTCTGAAAAAAAAAAAAATCTATAAAGAAATGAGCAAACACCAGAGGCAGCAAGGAGCTGTGCTTTCTACATAAAACAAGGTGACATGACAGAGAAAGCCTGGGAGCTGGATGAAGCTGTTGGTCCAGGATGGCCTCTTGTGAATGGATGAGCCACAATCGTCTTTTGAGATGGTCAGATGGAACAATCACGGGGCAGACTCTGAGAAGGACTACTGAGAGCACCAGCCACATGCTGCGGGGACCCAGACGAGGAAGCAAGGATTTCTGCTCTGGATGGAGATGCTCAGAGGGGATGGCTTTGGGAGAGGAGGGTTTCTGACTCTGGCTGCCTTTGTAGGTTTCCAGCTCAATGTGTCAACAGCCCAGCAAACACACTGGGCTTCTAAGTCAGCAAGCTTCCAGAAATCTCTTCTTGCACGTGTGCTGAGAACGATGCTCCTTCTGCACCACCCTTTAAGATATTTCTCCTAATCAAACTAAATGTCCACTGACAGACGGCTGCTACCGACAGAGGAGCAGATTAAAAAGATATGGCACATATATACAATGGAATATTACTCAGCCGTTAAAAAGGATGAAATAAGGCTATTTGCCCAGGGACAGGGGAGCCTGGTGGGCTGCCGTCTATGGGGTCGCAGAGTCGGACACGACTGAAGCGCCTTAGCAGCAGCAGCAGCAGCAGCAACATGGATGCACCAAGAGAGTGTCATACTGAGTAAAGTGAGTCAGAAAAGGAGAAATATCATATGACATCCCTTATATGTGGCGTCTAAAAAGAAATGATACAAATAAACTTACAAAACAGAGACTCACAGACTCAAAGAATGATTTCATGGTTTCCAGGGGGAAGATGGGGGGAAGGAATAGTTAGGGAGTTTGGGACAGGCATGTATACAGTGTTGCATTTAAAATAGATAACCAACAAGGACCTATTGTACAGCCCGTGGAACTCTGATCAATGTTATGTGCCAGCCTGGATGGGAGGGGAGTTTGGGGGAGACTGGACACATGCGTACGTATAGCTGCGTTTCCCTTCAATGTTCATCTCAAACTACCACAACGTTGCTAATCAGCTATACCCCAATACAAAATAAAAAGTTTAAAGTTTGAAAAAATAAATCTCTCCTAGTTTCACACGTGGCTGTTAAAATGTGGATGAAAATGAAAAACCCAATGTCACCTGTGAAGAAGTCCCTCGGGAGCCATGGGTGGGTCCATGCTGGGAAGGGGCCTTGGCCAGGGTGCCGACACCCTGAAATTCAGAAACGCAGTCAGAAGAGGGTTCACAGAGAAGCGACCTGCACACCTGCGATTCCTGTTGAGAATCTGCACCAACTGGATGGTGGCCGAGGCTTCCGTGGAGTGTAGGGAGTCAGGGGAAACGGTGAGAGATGCTCAGGCTTTGGAGTGAGACAGAAAATACCAACTCCCCGAATTCACGGTCTGATGATGCTGGGGAAACCGCTCCATCTTACCGATGTAAGTCTTTTCATCTACAGACCAAGATAACGATGCTCGATGCATCTCNTGTTTCCACTGTTTGCCCATCGATTTCCCATGAAGTGATGGAACCAGATGCCATGATCTTCGTTTTCTGAATGTTGAGCTTTAAGCCAACTTTTTCACTCTCCTCTTTTACTTTCATCAAGAGGCTTTTTAGTTCCTCTTCACTTTCTGCCATAAGGGTGGTGTCATCTGCATATCTGAGGTTATTGATATTTCTCCTGGCAATCTTGACTCCCGCTTGTGCTTTCTCCAGCCCAGCGTTTCTCATGATGTACTCTGCATAGAAGTTAAATAAGCAGGGTGACAATATACAGCCTTGATATACTCCTTTTCCTATTTGGAACCAGTCTGTTGTTCCATGTCCACTTCTACCTGTTGCTTCCTGACCTGCATATAGGTTTCTCAAGAGGCAGGTCAGGTGGTCTGGTATTCCCATCTCTTTCAGAATTTTTCATAGTTTTTATTGTGATCCACACAGTCAAAGGCTTTGGCATAGTCAATAAAGCAGAAATAGATGTGTTTCTGGAACTCTCTTGCTTTTTCCATGATCCAGCGGATGTTGGCAAAATTTCTGTTAGTAGGGCTCAATTCTGTCCTAGAGATGCTTGGAGAGCTTGATATAAATTAAAGCTGTATGACTTGGGTTAAGTTTCAAAGAAAAGAGGCATGATTTTGTTTTGTCTTAGCATATTTTTCCTGTTCTTTTCAAATCAGACCCGTGAGTTGAAAGTGACTCTTGACTGGGAAGAAGACAGCAGCCCATCGGGGCTCATCCTGCTCAGCCTGGGCGACTGTTTCAGAAAAGTGCCTTCAGTCCTTGCGTTTGCAGTGTCTTTGTTGGGTTCACCTTCTTAGCAAAGAACCCTGAATGCTTGTGATCTAATGGAACAGAAACTGCGTGTGCATTTTCCCCTGAATCTGTAGTTTTCTTTAGTTTGTACAGAAATAACATTTTCAGGTGCATTTTCCTGAAGAGTAATTGTCCCTCCACTCTGCACATGAGAGAATAATAGAGACTAAAAGAGAACACCACTCAAAGTTCCCTTTAGTTCCTAAATTCCGACCTCCTTTGACCTCATTCTCTGGGTTCTGAGATTCTGAGTTTTGACTGAGTCCCAGATCTCTGTCTTACCTCAAAACTCTCTTCACCTCCCTCTGGGATGAGTGGTTTCCTTTCTGCGGGACGTTGGGCCGCAAACCGGATCCCACAGCAGCTGCCGGATCTTCCTGATCTGCCCCTGTGACGCTTTCCTCACCCTCCACTGAGGCAGTAATCTGGAAAGACGTGGGCCTGGGGCCCTTCACTGCAGTGCGGCAGTGCATACGCCTAGACACACCTCTCCTGGAGCAACAAAAGACAGAGAAATCCGTAACTGTGTGCGTGAGCAACTGGGGCAAATCAGGACCCAAAATACACAACGAGACTGAAAAACCCAGCTGCTGTTTTTGAAGAGCCTGGAGCAAAAGCGAGGCCCTGCACATGCTCTGCCCTCAGCACCACCTCGGGCAGGCAGAGCACCGAAGCCCCTCCAGACACCCCCCCATATAAGGAGCAGGGTTGTTCCCACCTTGCGGGCTGAGTGGGCAAGGGAGCCTGGCTTTCTTTCTTGCTCCCCCGGCTGCAGCAGAGATAAAACCTTGCCAATACTTGCCAACCCAATAGAACCTTGCCTGAACTTCTTATCTGGGCTCTAGTCAACTTCTAGTGATTGGGGAAGGGCAAGAACCCTGGTCAGTAATACTGTTAGAATTCCGAGGTCATTACTCCATACCTCTGCCTGTTTTCCCCGTAACCCAGCTTAATTTACATGTAGGTAAAGGTTGATGCCAGAAATAAACTGCTGTAAAATGAGCACAGTCCATTTACGTTAGAGGACTCCGTGGTAAAGAGACTGCATTTTAAGAATTACATCTTGCACATAGGAGTTACAGTCTTCCTTTTAACACTGAAGGGTAGATTGTTTTAAGGTCCATATGTTCAGTAAGCCCTTGAAATCAGGCAAAGGAATGGTGGATATTAGGCATGCTTCCTATCCATCCTTGATAGGATAGGGGTGGTTATAAGAAATGAAGGAAGCGGGGAGAATCCACACTGACTTTACTTTCTGCAAAGTTAATGGTGGTTGTTTTTCTTACCCTTTTATGCCAGCGCCTTCCCTGGGATCATTGTCTGTTGGGAGGGAAAGCCACTTGGCAATGTACGATTACTCAGGACAGTATCACAAGACGATTACTCAGTCAGATACTGAAACAGCTACAGGCATTGACTGTGCATTTCGTGATCACAGAACACAGTGGCTGATTTTAACCAGCTGCCCGGTGAGTAGCAAGAACAGCTGTGTGGAGTGGTGAGAGCCCTGGTCTGGGGCGGGCGGGGGCATCTGGCTGTGTTCTTGTCCCTGCCCAACGGCAGGTTTGTGAGTT